>JAMKCH010085109.1:0-43078 GCA_023653785.1 Ophioderma brevispina
AGAAATGAATTCCCACACCTAAAAAACCCCCCATAAAACGATGGTATTGGTATAAAACATAATACTAGGTTTAAGTCAGTCAAATGTGCCACTTTTCATATGACTGCCGGCGGCCATCTTTGAAATTCCAAATCCAAATACCATCTAACATGACCCTAATGATAAAAACGATGTCAGAAATGAATCCCAGCCACCCCAAAACCCTAAAAGAGGTATTACACATACTTTTAGGTATCAAATTAAAATTTATATTTTTAAAAAATGGATACCGGCGGCATCTTGGATTTTCGGAATTGCGCAGCCGGTTTCGAAAAAGCACCTGTGTGATTCTTAAGTAAATGGTACAGCAACTCAAATCAAGTCTCAGGATCTCTTGCGGGGATGTAAGCGGGGGGGGGGTTCTAAGCAGGTCGGACTATATCCGGTTGGTCAATTTGTGACACCATGTCAGATCTGGACATATGACATATCAGTCATGAACAGCATATCGGGCATACCCGTAATAAATGTAGGTAAGAGATGGGCGATAACTATTAATGTTATTCTCTTCAACAACGTTACAACTTACAATCTAACACAGACAATTATTGTTTGAAACAGACCACCAAAGGAGACTAAGTCAATATCATTCGCGAGGAGTTCCTAATCGGGGATTCCGGGAAAATTGCGCGTCCGACGCCAGCTTGCATCTGCATTAGTCTTATTGCAGACGTTTTCATGTTCCTTTATCACTGAACAATGTCAGGGGGGAAGGACCGCCTGATGTTTTTCGAGATAGAGTGGGGATTTTGAAGGTTCCAGGCTCCTGTGGAGCTATATGGAAAAAAAATCCCTAATCGGCATATAGTAGGCTTCAATGATGGTAGAGTTATGGGCGGAGTTTGGACTAAGTCCGTTACTCAAAATAGGGGACAGAAAGACCCAGAAAATCTTCGATTCTTCCTCGCAATAAAAAGAGATCGGATTGAAAGAACTGGCCAACTAAAATAAAAGTTACGTTGTTCGTCCAGTCAATACTTTTGTATGTGTATACTATGTGATGCCTAGTGTGTCTACCCCAGACAGAATTGGTTTTTAAAACATTGCCACAAAAAATATCATAAATTTAGAAGGCTTCAGTCACCTTTGTGTTACAATGCAGAACTTTTATTTCAATATTCATAAAATCAGCTTTCACCTGCTTTCACTGAAACATTCCTGGATTTAGTTTGCGTTATTTGAACATTTGTAGGGGTTATGCCTTGACGATGATTGGGATGTGGAATGGCCCACCGCTCAGGGTGGCTGTTATAAGCGCAACATCATACCACATTTCTACAACGGAACTAAAGTTTTTATTACTAATCCCTTCAATTCATACCTCCACCTACAAAAACCGTAGAGGCTATCCACTATCAACTGGAATCTAGTATTAATATGACCCGTTGAGTCTCCAAAACCGCTCGATGAATTCCTTCAATTTTACCATACCGCAGGAAAAGAAGAAGTCATTGTAATCAATTTTCGTTCGTCGAAGAAATTTGGATAGAAGAGGAAATTGCATTTGAAAATTTCAATTTTCGTCCATTTCAAAAAATCTTCTAACTGCAAGAACGTTGATTATTCAAATTAGTCCATTATCATGTTTTGGGGGGTCCTACCACGTCTACGACTCCCAAGGGGGGGAAAATTTTTTTTTTTTCCCGAGCACAAACATATTCAAACGCACATGAGAATACCGTGCTCATGCAACAACGTATACCCGGCGTATTGACAGAACCTGGCTCATGTGGAACCCACTTTTGATCAAATTTCTTTCCAAGACCCGATTTATCATAGTTGATCGCCTGTTTTCGTGAAGTTAACGTATAGGATCGTTTTGATGGGTGTTGTGACCTTTTGCAGCAAACCGTTTTCGCACCGTTATGACAGAAAAATGACCGTATGATCGTGAGCCTTTAACACCATGAATCTATTATCCAATATTGTTTACTGGGTGGTATTTATATGGAGTTACAATTTTCCGAATTGCCATACGTGTTGAAATTTAAAAAATACTTAGGTTCTCCGGTTAGCAAGGATGTATATATTTATTAACTTTCCCTGGAGTGGCCGGCGCACGATGTGTTGAAAAAAAACCATGTGCGCTTGGCCGGATGAACCGGCGGACCTTCGTAGTACAAGCACGACGCTCTAAACCGCTGAGCTATCAAGCAGGTGGTAGAGAGAGCGATAGAGAGCGATAATTCATCTATTAGGTGTTAGGTCCGAAAGAGGTGTCCTTCGCTTCCTAGCGGATGGACATCAGAACTGCTATATTTAACCTAACGATTATATTTGTTTTGAAATTTTAAAACTACTAGTTTCTCCAGGTTAGACAGGATGTAATATTTTTTAATCTTTCCCTGGTTCATATAAACGGAACAAAAAGCATTGTGTTTATGGGTATTTATTATAGAGTGCTAATTTACGTATGGCAGTACGTGTTGTTACACAGGGATGCAAATAAATCTACCCCTTCCCCCTGGAAATGTGTAACATACCTCAACAGGTTCAACGTGCATGCAAGGTCAGCGGGTAGGCAGGGTTCTAGTTACGCGTACGGTAAGTACGTATAGCCTGTTTCTAAAAGTGAAAAAACGTTAAATTGAAACCAGCGTTTGAAATTCTAGGGACTGGATACTACCGAAATGCCTTGTGGGAAAAGGGATGCGGCCCCGCGTAGCGAGTGAGTGTTACTTTCCGTGTTGCGAGGCACCGACAGTACCCGACAAAAACGTTCAATTTTCTCGATAGGTTCTAGGTTCAGACCCCCCCAATTACGGTAAGTATTTAAAACAAACAATAAACGGACCTCTGATGCAAAAATCTCCATAGAACCCCTTCTTGCCGGAGATATTTGAGATTTAGTTTCATTTGCAGGCATTCGCTATCGCGGTGATACCGTTAATCTCTCGCGCAGTTAACTAATTTAGATAATATTTTTCGGAGTCTGTGACACAGATACACTGTACCGCACGCCGTAGGTTCTAGTGCCGAGGCAAAATAGGATTACCCGGAAGCTATTTTTATTCTCAGTCGCGGGCCCTTAGGAATCGCTCACAAGCGCGGCAGCCATGTTAAGACACGATGGTAAACCGCAGACAGCTGGAGTGGTTGTGACCAGAATATAAATTACCTAGCAATGATATCAAATATGGTAATCAGTTTCTAATGATTCGGGTGCTTCCCATATTTTTTTTCCGAATTACCGATTAGGACTCCCGCGTTCATTAAATTATTGACTTGGCCTCCAGCTTAGTCGAGTCTTTTCGTCCAGGCATGTTTCGTCCGATTACGCGTAGAGCGCCCCTACATCGTTATGTCGTGAAATAAACTAGCTCGTCGCGACGGATGTGATGCTTTTTTGAATTCACTGTTGCTGTTCGGATGGCATGTCCTACCCCTCCCCTCCCCCTCCCCCCCCCCCCCCCCCCCCCCCCCCCCCCCCCCCCCCCCCCCCCCACCCACCCCCCACACACACACACAACCATACTGGCTGAATCGTTTTGACTCCCGATAGTGTCTATGGTTGGCCTATGTCCAATTATCAAAATCTTGGATTTTTCGACCAAAATCTTGGAGTATCGGTCGAAATCCAAGATTTTCAATTGATAATCAAGATTCTCAAGATAATGGGGACTACTTTCAATGATAATCAAGATTTTCGGCGACAATCCAAGTTTTGATTTGATAATCCAAAGTTTTTTGAAATTATTGGTCATTTGGCGTCGGAAAATCGTGGATTTTCAATCGATAATCCAAGTTTTTCAACTTGATTTTGACTAATCCTGGGTTATCCATTCGATAACTTGGACTTATCCACCCTGATAAACCCAGATTGTGCGATTCTATTGTGAACTATAACCTTGAAATCTGGATTTTCATAGTTTGATATTCCAAGTTTTTCAACTAACTTTTGATAATCTTGGATTATCATTTGAAAATCCAAATTGCATTAAATGTCTTGTGGCTCTGCTCGGGAAAGTCCAAAGTTCGGTTCGATAAATCAGCGTTTATCACTTGACTTTGGATAACTTGGACTATCAAATCGAAAACTTGATTTTCACGTGTGGGAAATCCAGTTTTCGAAATTATTGTCTCGAACGACTTGGATTATAACTTGAAAAACTTGGATTTTCAAGTTAATGGGCATCTGGCGTCGAAAATCCAAGATTTTCGTTCGATAATCCAAGTTTATAAACTTGATTTCAATAACTTGGCTTATCAAATCGAAAAACTTGGATTTTCACTTTGATAATCCAGGTTTTTCGACTTATTGTACAAGAGAGTCGAAAATCTTGGATTATTCAGGACTCGGTGAAAATCAAGCTTTCAGAAGAATTCAATGTCCAATTAATAAAAAACTGGATTTTCGGTCGATTAAGCTGGATTATCAAGTGATAATCCAGGTTTTTCATTCACATATCGAACATCTTGGATTATCTGTCGAAAATCCAAGATTTTCATTGATAATCCAAGATTATCAGAATAACTTGGACTTTCCAATTGATAATACAAGATGTTTAGGCGACAACCAAGTTTTTGATTTGATAATCCAAGTTTTTTGAATTATTGGTCTTTGGCGGTCGAAAATCTTGGTTTTTCAATCGATATCAGTTTTTCAACTTGATTTTGATAACCTGGGTTATCAATTCGATAAACTTGGAATATTCACCCTGATAAACCAAGATTTTCGATTTATTGGACACTATCCTTGAAAATCTGTGGTTTTCATTGATAATGCCCAAGTTTTTCAACTCACTTTTGATAATCCTTGGATTAACAATTTGAAAATCCAGATTTTCCAAATTATTGTGCATCTAGCTTCTGAAAATCCAAAATGTTTCGGTCGATCATCGCAAGTTTATCAACTGATTTTGATAACTTGACTATCAAATCAACATTGGATTTTTCCTTTGATAATCCAGTTTTTTCGACTTATTGTACATCGAACAACTTGAATTATCAACTTGAAAACCTTTGGAGTTTCAGTTATGTCAGCGGCGTCGAAAATCCAAGATTTTGTAGGTCGATAATCCAGTTTTAAACTTGAATTTCAATAACTACTTGGCTTCTCACAACAAATCGAAAACTTGATTTTCACTTTGATAATCCAGGTTTTTCGACTTTTGTACAGAAGATCGAAATCTTGGATTATCGACTGAAAATCCAAGATTTTCAGAATCATGTCCAATAATTAGAAAAACTTCGGATTTTCGAGCGATAATCTTTGTTATCAAGTTTATAATCCAGGTTTTTCATTCACGATATCGAACAATACGTTGATTATCAGGTGAATTGAAAAGTCCAAGTTATTCTTGATAATCTTGGATTATCAATTGAAAATCTTGGATTTTCGACCGATAATCCAAGATGTTGGTCGAAAATCCAAGATTTAGGCCAAACATAGTCGTCTATTGGGAGAAAGTGACAACTATACACTTTGAATGGGAGGTTTGTTTACACCGAGCCGAATCTGTAAAATCATGTACTTTTCCTATTTTCATCACGACTGGTCCGTGTTGTTTATTTGCCGTTGTGCAAAATAGGCCTATTTCCGGGCCTATTTGAAAGCGATCATAACATAACTGACCACCTAATAGATTTATGTATGCGATACCGCGTACCGTCCATGTCTAAATTCTTAACGGGATAAATTCCCAATTGGTTCCAATAAACGGAGCTAAACGGAATTATAAAATCCCGAATAGAAACCGTTCAGATATTCAGTCTGACATTTGGGGGTCACAAAATAACCAACCCACCGCCTTTTACCCCGAATGATTTTAGTTTATTTTAGAGATGTTGTTCTATGACACATTCTGCTCATTTGCTAACAAATCAGCTTGCTACCAACAACCACACTGTAAACGCAGCCCATAGAAACCAGTCTGCCATCACGATACTCTAGCAGACACATAGACCTATTGTGTTCTAATTTTACGGCCCACGTCACAAGCAGTCGCAACTTTATTTTAAAGTTAGATAAAACACGTACAATTGAAATATGTGTCAGATCTAGACGTCATTAGATAAATAGTCCGATTTGGGGGATAAATTTTCCCACCATAACACCCAATCAGTCTGCTTATCGTAGACGGTTGCGCGATACACCATAGTCAGCACGATCTAGGAATTCATTGACGTGATGGACTATGGGAAAAGAGTCTGTTCGTGATAAAATAAGAAATTGAAATGCACCACATGTCTTTATGCCGCCAACACGGTAAAACTGCATGGCCGCAGTTAAGGTGTTTTTCGTGATTCTAGACCTTTTGTTTGCTTTTAATGATCACTTGATATCATTGAGAAAAGGGATGAAAAGGCTTTTTTCTCAAAATTTCGGATTGGGTTTCGATCGTTCGTTTTGGTTTATGACTGTGGACAGATAAACCATAAAGTATTATAGTAAATAACTTTATCGGTATAACAGTGCTCAGTGCAGTGAATCTCTTGCAGGACTTTCGATTCTGTACATGATATACAAAAATATCACCTTTTTTTTAAGGTATTCTATTTTTACCGAAAGTATATCAAATGGAAAGCGGAGGTGAAGCTTTCACCGCAGGGCCTCGACTTAGTAGGATGCTACAGGGCGTGATTGTAACCAAGAGAAGATTTCACTTCATAGCTTCCCACAATGCATTGCTTCCAATGAGGTTTTGTACAGCTACTGATGTGAAAAAAAAAAATCGTTAGAGATTGAACATGGCTAAATTGATAGTACTGATCACCAACTTGCATTTTAAGAATGTTTCATTCTCTAACGATTCCATGACTTACTGTACAAAAACTCCATTGGAAGCAATGCCAATGGTGGGCAAAGATACGGAATCTTCTCTTATTTTTATGGTAACCTATGACCTGCTTTTGGGTTTAGAAGTTACAATGATGGTGACTCTATGCCATCCATTTTAAAATTGCATTAAAGCATAGGTTTGAAGATTCCGCATTTCCCCTTTTGAAGGAAATAACAACTCCTTGGGTTTGGAACTTTTGTTCGACTCCACCTTCGATTCGGTCGTTTAATTCCCCTGTTGAAAATAAAATAAATGTAACAATACCACTACTTGCCTGTTTGATTCATATAAAAGGTAAAACCTCCGATTTGGTGGTATTTGCTTAGCTATTGGGGGCTGAAACCATCACACTTCTGTGGACTTGTACACGTACATCGGCTAGCAGTCTAATCAGCATGGGAACCTATCTGCAGAAAAAAAATCTATACAATGTCTTCTTTGATGTGGTAGAGGGCCCCGCGCAACTAATTTCCGAGTCGGAAGTCAAATTAATTAGCCGCCTGACAAGGGCATTCAGAAATCCGGGGTGGTTAAAACCCCTTCCGTTATACTCTTCTATAAGTTCTACAGCAGAGGAAGTATAAAATATTACTGAAAATTCAAATGATTCCAACACCTGTTTTTAATTATGGGATTTTTTATTATTTACTTCAGTCCCATAAGACCACTTGTTAATTAATTGTCTGGAATCCGCCTAGTCGCATAACGAAAAAGGTCGTTGCCTCTTTCGTTTGGATGACGTTAATTTAGAGCTAATAGCCGTCCGTTTAAATTTCTTAATGTCCTTTAAGAGAAATTTTGCCATTTTAAGGTTATGCTTATTCATATAGCTTATTAAAAGGATGGGCTGGAAACCAAGAAGTTAGTGTCGACAAAAACTCACTTGGTCTGCGCAAATCTCTTAACATCGCAGCCAGAGCCGCACATAAGCTCTAAGGATGGTGTACTAAGCAAACTAGTACGAAGGAGTAGTCACAGGTTATAGTTCACAGTGTACAGGGCTATGTACATGGGTTAGGTATAGGATAAGGCATAGTGGAGTGCATTCGGGGAGATCTCAGTTATCTCAATATCATTAAAAAAAATTACATATGCATTAGCGGGGCCACTGTGAGCACGAGCGCTGCGCGAGTGCTCCACAGTGGCCCCCCGCTTATCCATAGATCCCCGAATGCACTCCACTAATGCCTTATCTGTCATCAACCACAGGAGCATTATTTATACACCATCAAAACCTAATACATATAATAACCTCTTTTTTCTGATATATTTTGAATTAAAAATTATAAACTAGAAATATTTGTAGTTCTAGAAATTCACACAACACTGGTTGACTTGCATAAAGCAGCACGTATTTGGAGAGCGGTGGACAAGTGATACATGTCGTATTGATTGAAACTTCATGAGTTACCAGCTCAATAAGAGGTTAGCTTTTGACATAATTGCCATTGATTACCAATGGAACGTAGCGATTCCGATTAGTCAATACTACTTCATCAAAGGATTTGATGAATAAGCGTAGTTGATTTACATGCCGATAATTATTCATTAAGTTATTGATGTATCGCATCTTTTGTATAAGGTCAATCCGGGGTTATTAACACCGAAGATTTTAAACTAGACATTGTAGGGACATATTGCCGCTAAAGTTGCTTGTTTTTTAAACCATAGAAATAAGATTTCTTTTTAAGTATAGGGACCTGTACGTGAGTGTACTTGATTCTTTCCCCGTTCGTAATGCCACATAACCTGGGAGGTGTGGTAATGAACGTTATGACACACACACACACCACCCACAACACAGTTTATGCATTGAGTTTATGGGAGAATGAGGAGCGCCGTGAAAGCGTGACGATTCCGAGTGTTAAGACCGAAAGGGAGCATGAAAGAGGGCCCCACGGCACTCGGGGTCTAACCTGTCCGACGCCCGAGTTCTCCCATATATCTAATGCATAAGCACCAAGAAGATACTGATGCGCGGTGGCCGCGCGTGTGGCAGCATCAGTAACACAAACACGCACACACGGTTGTGCATCGAATGTATGGGAGAATGAGGAGCGCCGTGACAGCGTGACGATTCCGAGTGTTCAGACCGAAGGGGAGCATGAAATAGGGCCCCACTGCGCTCGGGGTCTAACCTGTCCGACGCCCGAGTTCTCCCATATATCTAATGCATAAGCACCAAGAAGATACTGATGCGCGGTGGCCGCGCGTGTGGCAGCATCAGTAACAAACAACACACACACACGTTTTGTTAACCCAGTCCCTGTTTTCGTGGACACGATTTTACCACAGTTTGTGTACACCCAGTATGTTCTCGTGAACAGATTTTAGCAACCCATGGGGTAAAGCAATAGTTTTTCCATAAACTTTTTTTTATGTATTTCCATAAAAATAATATTACACAAAAACAAATTACGAAACAAAATTTATGGAGGAGTTGACCAAAGGCCAATAAGACCAGATTGGGGTAACCTGAAAGTTATGTTACAACATATTAAGATAATAAGGACAAAATAGCAACAAAACACAAAAAAAAATGCATACAATAGTTGTACAATAGTTGCAGTGACCCGGCTCAAAAGGAGCGAACCATGAAACTGAATGAACGTTCTGGCTTGGTATTATTGCTAACCATGGCAAGTGAACTGTTTCAAGCGCTTTCACTTGAGGGGGAGTAAAAACATTGGTGTGGAGTGCACTATTAAATTCTATGTTTAATAATGCACGCATGCATATTCCAATTTGAGGTAAGCGTGCATTCGCGAATATAATTTTACGCGAAAACAAAGAAAAAAACCACGGAACAATAATGCTCTTGTGGTTTATGAATCAATATCTAGCTTCTATCACTTCCTTAAAACATTACAAACAGCTTAAAAGTCCCCTCCCTATATCGACATTAGGTGGCTGATGCAGTGGTTAATCTATAAGCTGCACACCATGCACCAAATTCTGTAGGCAGATCTTACGAGAATGCTTCCTCTGCTCAGCCATATCGGACGAGTTACTCGCATTAGCCCTCAAGACAAAAACACTAATCCAAACAAGAACACAACGGACAGGGACCTTGATCCACATGTGAACCATACTTGGAAGAGTCTCCCATATTAAGTGTATATTGGAGAAAATCGGGCCATGTATATCAGCATTATTTTGCTTTCCACATTGTGACGTGATAGAGGAGCCATTGCCCTAGGCTGTTGTTAACCAATGATTGGCGGTGGTTCATTGGCCCTTTTGTTTTCTTTTATTGGCTTTGTTGCTTATATTTGTCCAGGACTTGTCATACCTCTTGTGTCTATTGTTACCATAGTTCACCAGTTTATTAAATACAATTATCATTACAGTTTCATCAATTTATGCGCGATTGTAATGATTAATGCCGTATTTACAATCTTATTCTGATATGTGCTTACCACTCATGGATTTGTATGGGCAATTAACAGAATCATAATATGACCTGCCAGGGGAAAATAGGTGTTGTAAACTGAATTCGTTTACCAACCAACTTATATATGTACAGTTTAAAGTTCCCATGCCCGATCGCGAAGAGCCTGTGCAGGACCCCACTCCCAGCCCGGTTTCACCGGAAATTATCAAAATGTTGGGGTTGGAAGAAAAGAAGAAAGAGAAAGCTACTATTTTCACATTTTACCCCGTGAAATCTTAGCGCTGAAAGTGTTGGTTTGGAGTTATATGAACAAAAACAAGCAGTACAATTCCACCTTTTGTTTTTTTTTTTTTTTTTTTTTTTTTTTTTTTTTTTTTTTTTTTTTTTTTTTTTTTTTTTTTTTTTTTTAAAAAACAATTAATGTCTGCTGAAGTTGGGGAAGGAACACTTTTGCTTAATTCTAATAAATGTTTGCCGTTCCATTTCGTGTATATGGTTATTTTCGAAATGAACTTACTTAGCTTGCTGGCACCAGCGTCAACTTAGAAGTTCTGTCCTTTACTGATGGGAATAGGGAGACCCTCTCTGTCTTATCAATTAGATTTTGAGGACTGCGTTATCGTTTAATCCACATGATGGCGATCTTGTCATATTTTCATCTTTCGTAAGTTTGATACCTCAGGAAAGTATTACTAGCTGTGGATAAAGAATTTAAAGAAACTTTCTTCCGCCCTAAAATTTAAAAAATTTTTCTTAAAGATTTTTTACATGGTAGTCTGCAATCCAGTAAAAATAAAACTGACGACGAATCTCAGCTAATAATTTGTCCATCGTTAGAAACAATACACGCCCTCTGATAAAACTGATTGGACCCTTCAAGATAGCACAGCCTATCAAAATCATCACCACTAAATTTCTTCCTTGTATAGGCCAAGACCTTTCCAATATCATGCTCAGTTTTCTTCAAAAGTCTACGTATAATTTGGCGTCAGTTAGTCCAGTGCTAACTTTATACCATATATTAATATTTAAATTCATTTTGCTTTCGCCTTGTCTTGTTTTATATTTGTTTGTTTTGAAAAAAGGTAAAATTTTTTCTTTTTAAAAAATCCTTCAAATTTACAATACTGCTCCGAGCATAGGCGCTATAGACTTTATGTGTCATTATTCAGAGAAAAGTGAAGCAAATATAGGACATACTGCACGTGTATTATACAGGTAGTCTTCAGGTGTCTTGGTATCGTGTTCTGTCATAAATCCCTTGTACTAATATACAATTTGTTTACATGAAAGGATGTAACAAGAATAGCGTTATGATGAAACAGCCGAAACATAAACACTAAAAAATCCATAAAATATTTAAGGCGTCTGGTCTGCTACATTGAAAGAGCTATTGTGATTCTCAATTTTTCAAGATCCTATATAAGGTTTGATTTAATGTTTTAAGAATGGTAACCCGCCAATCAAAAGCAATAATTAAATAGTAGGAAAGTAGATTATAATGCCACCTGCATATTTGGAGTCGGTTTTTCCACTCTTCTTATTTGAACAAAATAAACACCCACAGATACATTTGGCTGATACGCGTCTAGTCTGCGGATTTCCAATACTACTGTAGGAATGGATGGACATCATTTGACAAAGAAGCACAGAGAAATTAAAGCAAAGTATAACAGTGACGCTGCAGCAAATTTGAAAACAAGGTCATCGATATACTGGATTTTATGCACACGCTCGATACCATAGAGTACAATAATTGGTGTTCGGTAAACATTCACATACACAATAGTGATTATACTTAAAAACTCAAGTTCTGCAACATGCATGGTTTAATCGTAAGCTCTGTAAGTACTTTTGGTATGGTGGTTTATAAGAATGCAACAAACAGACAAACGCATGTACAATAACCATAATTATGTATTTACTTAGCAAATAAATTAGATAAAAAACTTAAAATTATGGTTATAATGTCTGAAGTAACCTCGTGCATTAAACTAGTAAATTGATGCCCTTAAAACATCTTGAAACTTCAGGGGAAACAGAAACAAAGTTACGTTTGACTGAACTCAAACGTCATAGTTGATGAATGGACTATCCAATCACAAATATTTCTTGCTAGGGCATTATACAGTACAAACAAAAATCAAAAGCAAATGTTACGAGTAGGTTTTGCGAGGATACACATCCTCTTTGCACTTTATTGGTTGTAAAACACCTACCTAGAATAGAACGGTGGAGGTTTATTGGACAAACAAAATAAACTTTAAAAAAGTTTTGAACTCGCGCGCTGTCCTTATCAGTCTATACTGAAGCAGGATCATTCACATACAATTAATTCTTTGTATGCTTAAAAACAGTTATGTGGCTTATTCAGTTAAGGTAGATTGAATACAGTTGATAAAGCAGTCTGATATGCAACATAAATACACAAGTAAAACGGGCAAGACCCCATGTCGGGTTTAAGAGAGGAAATAGGAGCGAAAAACTTGGTGAACAGAGAGTTTGCATACAGAAGTTCAGGGGAATGAGCGGAAAATCTGAAATACACTAAGTATGACCTTTGACCTTGCCACAGACATGTGATGTGGGAGACTCATACCATCGCCACTCATTTTTTCTTTCGAATTTGGATACATAAAAAGATACCATGGCAATCCATACAAATCCATAGGTGTGAATCGTCGGCTTTGTTAGTAGGGCATTTGCAATTAGTTATTCAACTGCAACATCATTTACCGTGAAATTGGCTGGGTCTTGGAGAAATGTCACTGTTATGCTTACCCAACTGATGTCATTGATTTAATAGATACTTGGTATAAAATCTGACGAAATTAAAATAATTTCTTTGATTGAATTTGCGGTATAGGCCTATCCACAGGTTGCTACAATGAGGTTGGTATGGCCGATTTTGCAGTGCAGCGTTACTCATTGTAACCCTACCACTTTCCTAATCCAACTATAACGTTTATTGACGTTTACAGCATGCAAATTGGTTGTTGCAATCCAGAGGTATGGCTAATATTCTGAGATAGGGTGAAATACCAATTGTGCCACTTTTCACAGAATGCATAACTTAACAACAATAGAATCACACCTTACTAAGCTAGTTCTTTTTCTTGTTACTTCATATTTTTTTCCTCAGAAAAATATTCTAAAATGACTTCATAAAAAAGAGCACACTCAGCTGGAAACATAATTAGACATTCAAACAATAATTATTGCCCATCTTTCTTTAAATATTACACATTTTTTCTGATCTGAATAATCAACCATGCTGAAGAGGGCATCTCATTAATTATTCTCACCATTTTAGTCACCATTAATATTTATCATGATCATGATGAATGTTCAGTTACTTAACAGGTTTCTTTGGCATTATTTTATGATGATCGAGTGCTTTTAAATTAATAAGCGCTATCAAACATGAGGCATTCTGTGAAAAGTGGCACAATTTGTATCACACCCGCTCTAAATTATTAGCCATATCTCCTGGATTGCAACAACCAATCGGATGCGTACGATATTCAAAAGTCAAGACTTCATTTGTGATGATTTAAATATTACGCCACTATTTTTTCCACCTCACCTTTTTTCACCATTTTTGTGGACACCCTGTATTCGGTAAACCTATCGATTGAGTATCAATCCTGCTAGATTGTTTGGCATAGCCATATAAATAGATTGAATCACAGATACAGTGGTTAGTGGTTCGAATAGTCGTGAAACCGAACCGTTGTTTGATTTAATCAGTCATAATATTTTAGATTAGAGTTTAAAATCGGCGCGTAGGGTAGCAGATCGGTTATGCAAACACGTATCGCGCCCGTCATAATGCTTGAATTTATTGTGGCGATCTACTTGAAAACTCACACTACCCTTAAAATCATGCATACGAGTATAAATGCCATCATGTCAATAAGGGACAGTGAGTGACGTCATAACATGACATGAGAAAGTGTCACCGCTCAGGTACAGTATGCAACTCTATACCTACTCTAACATACATTGACTGTTCTCCGACACGCGGTGTGTGCAGCATGAGCAGGTGCCCGACTTTTACCAAACAGCATGACCCGCCATGTTACATTTTCGACAGTTTTTCATTCAGCCGTTGCCTGTCCAGTGTTTGCTCTTTTTCTGCCATGCAGCAATTTATCTTCATCACATGTCTATCGCATTGATTCCATCAAATGTGTAGATTAAGGTGTACCACAATATCCAATTAGCAACGCTTTACACGCATGATATCACGCGAAAATTGGATCTATTAATTCTATACAAAACTACACCCTTCTTAGGACATTGATCGAACTATTTATTTCATCTTTAATGGATAACAGTGTTACAGACCCTCCCATTGAGTATTGAAAGCATAAGGCAATATATTTATATGTCATTAAGGAAATGGTAAGCAGATTGTTAGCGATATAATGAAGGTGCTTATTTCTTTAGCAATCTGTGAGTGAATTAAGCAAATTCTGAAATTGGAACCAAACTGCCATTTCAAATGGTTTCCACAATTTCTTAAGAGCCAATTTTCGAATTAAATGCTTGGCTATAAGTATGATATAGGATGCACATTAAGGCTCAATTAAAAGCATCCCATTAAATAGCCATTTGCAACTACAAGTCTTAAAGCATAATTAAGAGTTTCTTTGTCGTTATGTATCCTTAAGAGATTCTATTTTCCCCTCTATTACCCTTTATCGATCAATGGCGTGTAATGCATGGGGAAAGTATGTAATGTCGTAGAGTGACAAAAATGTAGATGATTCTTTCAACCATTGATTGCTGATGAAAATCACCCTTTAACCCATCATTTTTTCCAAAAACATTGGACACCTTTTGAAGCTTCGAAGTCGAAGGTTCGGGGAGTGGTTGCCACCCAAGAAAAATTTAGGGTATTTAAAAAAAAATATTATGCACACTATGGCTCCAAAACTCTATGCTTATGTTTGTAAAAATAGTCAATTGCCATTATTTAGAGCTGAAAACAATATGGAAATCCGATATTCCTACTGTTTTTAGCGCAAAATTGGACTTTCGCCTATTTCCTGTGGAACATGGCAATTATGCCGACTCGCGGACTTTAAACTTCATTGTGACACCGTACTAGTAATGTAAGTACTCACTTTGGTATCAATAGAAAAAGGAGGACCATAGCTATCCACTGGTATCAAAATCATAGGCATGGAGTGCTTTATAATGAATTGGGTGGGATGGTAACCAAACCGTGTTAAAAAAAGTTTGGTAAGACGAGGGTTAACACAAAGTCGTATGAAAGCTGTATTATGTTGTATTCTTAAGTGATTTTAATGGTAGCCAAGACCCTAATCACGTCGAGTTATATGTCACAAAGTTAGGTGGTTATCCCTCTAACCTATTGTCCAATAATTTGATCACCAACTAATATGTCCGCCGCAATGACAATGCTGCTAATTTTTGCAACACTCTAAATACCATTATACATAACACCTACTGAAAAACTACTACTACTTGATCTGGATCAATTTACCCTCCAGTAAAGTGCATGTTCCCGCATCACAGAGGACTCTGGTACCTAGAGTAATGAGTGCAGCACTAACAGCTTTACATGACTCTCCGAACCTTGGGACGCCGGGCACCCCTGTACATTCTACGCAACGGGATTTGAAAGCTAAGACTGCGCGCCCTTGACGTTGATGTAAGCATCATGTCACAACAGTATCTAATCTGTGTTTGCAACAGTATTTTCTATATAATTGCCAAAGAGGGAGCTTTTCGCTTGCACAATTTTTTTTGAGACGGGCTGTATAATGGTTGGTACACAATGGTTGGTACTGAATGAATAAGGGTGCAGAACAAATAAATCAAAAGCAAACACACTTGTGTCTAAGGGTTGTACATTCTTCTCTTCTGGTTAATTAAAGAGACATGAGGAGATTTCCAGAAAGAAGCGCCCCCAATTTTCGGCGAACCCGTTTTTTTTTTGCATATTTTGAAATGCTTAGCAATGTAATTAGATCATACCTGAAGTGAATAAGCCGAATACGCCCGTCTTTATGTAATAAGATGGTGATTTAATCATTTCTGTCGTGCACGACAGAAATAAAAGCATGGTTTTCTATGGGGACGATTACGATAGCAGCCAAGTTCAAAACTAGGTTTGCGATTATCTTGAGTACTTGTTTGTTCAATAAACCTTCGAAACGTTCTCGGTAGGTGGTCTACAACCGATCCCGTGAAATTTGTATCCTCAAAAAAAATCTCCTCTTGTCACTTTAAGTGTACAATGAATTCACTAACTACTTTGGTACCTAGAGTAATGTTTGTAGGTAACAGACCAGTATGATACTCAATCTTTCAACAAGATCTCTAACTGTTTAACTTGTTCAGGGTTAATCGTCTGAATTCACAGGATCACGACTTAACATGATTCTCCGAATCACGAAACAACGGAGACACACCGATCTGCACATTTTACAGGGTGAACAATATTACTTACAACAACAACATAATTGCAAGAATTTCCACCTAAAAGGAAACGAACAAACGATACGGTCTCAAGTAGATTCGAACCCACATCAGATTACACTAATCCAGAAAGAGAGTCAATGCTTGCAAACTTATCTTGATCAAACAACTTAAACTCAGAGAAAGTTTCTTAAGCAAAGTCCAACGCCTTGAAACAGTCTCTAAGTGGTTTTAGAGAGTCGCCTTGTTGTGGAAAGAAAGACTTTCTATCAACCAAGTAACATCTATTGGTGTAACATATATTGGTATTGAACCTTGTGAGCATCTTCAATCCAGAACTGACTCCTCATGGGCTGAATGGTAATGTCTCAACAGATTGAGAACCGAAATCGGTTGATCTAAGGTTTCCTGCTGAAGTGGGGCTACCTGGAAGCAGATCAGGAACACTACATGTGGTTGTAGAACAGCGCCATAGACAATGGAACAACTCTTGGTCTACCCCCTGTTGAAGCAACAATTTTGGACCCGATAAGAAGCTGTAACAACAACCCCTTACAGTTGTGAAATTTCAACGTTTTGACGTGACTTTCGTTAGCACGTTGTCATAGTTGTAGCGTCCCAATTTCGAGTAACCTTTCTTATTCGATGAAAACATACTATTGTGGAAAAAAATCCCCTTATTGTGCCCTTGTAGGCTTGTAAAGAATGTTTTCACTTTGAATATTTTGTACTTGTTATGAATCTTTACGAACACACACCTGTTATCTCTTGGAATTCCTTGGAAGTAGGGTGTTACTAAGGATAACAGGTCTGTGTAAGAACTGGAAAGGCAGGTAGTTTCATTCACGTCAGTAAATAATTTTACGGAAATCAACACAACAGGGGCAAACTGCTCCAAATTCGAAAGGGGATGGATAACTAGAATGGCAGTCAACCTGGGGATAGCCTATGATAACAAGGCCATATATATACTATACATTATCTGCACTTCAATTTTTTTTGTTAATATGTGCTTGAGAAATCTTTGCAGGTAATATGTTTGCAAAAATATGTTATGAACCCCTTTTAATTGACAACAATGACTTAAACAACCAACACCTGTTTTTGTAAGTCAAGTCCGAACTTTAATTAACCATGCAGTAAAAAGATTCAATACAATTTACGTTCTTTAATTTGGATAGCTGTATGAAAGGTAACATGTCAAAGTTTCTGAACGTGACATTACAACAAAACACCCAATTAATTTCACCCAAGCAATACTAACGGCTCATTATCAAAAGTGTTTTCAAAAGTAACCAGTAGTCTAAAAAGTTTGGCATAGCGCCATTGATACGATTTCATGATAAAGATTTGGTAAGAAGTCAACTAATGACTATCTTATCAGATAGCAGGAAAAAGGATTACCAAGCGAGACACTAACAATAATTGAAACCACGCACTTTTTTAAATAAAAGGCCTAGATGTGAAAGAATTTGTGGTAGTGAGAAAGTGCGAACAGTTTTGTGAAGTCAGGCGGTACTAATAAGTTGGTAACTATGGAATCAATCAGGTACAATTTCCGATAATATATTCCCGTCTGTCATGGTCGATAAAATGCGAGAGAATACGAGATTCCGTGCGGAACCACAAGTGAATAAGTTTTGCCAGTGTATCGCGTGTTTAGGGTCATCATTTGCACGTCAACAACTTTTATTTAGTTGCTGTAATTACTAAATATGTTATTTTGACACTTCATTAAATGAAACCTTTCAATGATAAAACTCAAAATACTCATTACCCACGTATACATGGCTTTTGCACTTTTCAACTTGCACCTGAACTTTCTAGGTCCAAGTTGAAATGAAGCTTGGAAATAAATTATTTGTGTGTGTGTGTGTGTGTGTGTGTGTGTGTGTGTGTGTGTGTGTGTGTGTGTGTGTGTGTGTGTGTGTGTGTGTGTGTGTGTGTGTGCGGTGTAGGTGAGTGTGTGGGGTGTGTATGTGGTGTGGGGGTGTGTGTGTGTGTGTGTGTGTGTTTGTGTGTACCTGTATGACATTATACTTCCAAGGACCTATCCAGGCCTGTGAAACTCCTATATGTTAGATACAAAAAAATAAACCTTACAACAATTGAGGGTGTGTAGTTTATTTACATTTAAGCATACATTGATTTTTAAAAATCCTCATTTTACACTAATTATTCTTATTGTCTCTGTGTTCTGTTTAAAGCGTTCAAATTTATAGTCTGATACTTGAATATCATGATTTTCAAAATTTTAAAAATCTGATTATTACTGCTACTATGCCTGGCAGTAGCATGTGCACACAAAAGTGACCGTGGCCACTCGTCCGGTCAGCTCGGGTGAAAGCGGTCTGTCGGGCGAGAAAAACACTCAGTGGGGATTACCCAGATTCACCGATCCCTCTTTAGATTTTTAAACACTGTTAATACAACAGCCACTGCTCCAAGAATCCCGACACGCAGCTGGACGCACTGTTTCTTTTGACTGGAACACTGGTCTTACTTCCCATTTTTGCACACATCAGATCCCTGCATGAGTCACATCGCTAACGATTGAGGGCGACATTGCAATCAAACGAATACGGCTGGACTCTTCGAGGAGACGGCGTAAGAGTTGTCTTTAAGTATCACTTCCCCAGTAGGGAGGTATGTAATATGAAATATTCTCAATATTTACGATGAATTATTCTGCCAAACTTTTTAGCTGTCAAAATTTTCAAAAGCATTATCATGTTTGAAGATTCAACTTTGGTGAATAGAAAATGCGCTTCTCAAATTTGAATTTTACCTGTAGTTAAGAGTTTAAAACCTAACATGTTGCCGCCGTGATTATAATCCGAGGCTTCGTCGAGATCCGTGACACCCTTCTTTGATAACTTCTTTATCTCGCATTGCTGTTCGTTCCCATTTTCCATTCAAAAAGAGAGCCGGTGTCCTCTACATATCATAATCAGGTAGCTTAGTTTCTGCTCCTCTATATCTTGGACTTAGACGTCTCCCCCGGAGATCTAATATAATTGGTCCTTGACTCGTAGCCAATGCCCAGCGAACTGTGCTCTCTCTGTGCCACAATTGTAGAAATAGGAGGTGTATCGCCTTAAATCTAACAATTGGTGGGATTTGTCTTCCATGAATGTTTTGAACTCCCATGATACCCTGGTATAAGTTGGTCATTTAACAACCGGTCTTGGATAGTTGGAGCTCTTTCTTCATAGTCCAGTTCTTGTGCATACACAAGATTCTTTCCTAACAGCCATGATGAGGGAATTTAGCTGCGCTGGTACGTCAGACTTGTCCACTTGATATCAATCTCATTGCAAAGGCACTCCAGGCTTGTACTTTTCTTATCAAGAAGTCCTTCCTGCTATCAAGACCAAAAGGCCCCATACTTTAAATTTCTTCTTACTTTCCTTGATATTGTGCTATTCAGAGTGGATAGGAGCAGATATCCCTCGTCATTGAGAATCATGCCTTGAAGAAGGTGGCCACGGTTAGTGGTGAAGGGCAAAGAGAGAAAGTGTACATATGAGGGATAGGAAAAATTTGGGAGAGGAAATGATAGAATATGGGCTATAAAGATAAAACATTAATAATAATGTCCATATAACGCAAATGTATCGGCCCTGCGGGACGCTCATGGCGCTATTGATTAATTATTATTAAGCTTGCCATCAAGAAATCGTCAAAACATGTCGCTTTCATCTAGGTACAGTAGCATCTGGCTAAGCTAACCACTCAATCAGCACTTTGATTGTAATATCACGCCATAACGCTCCCCAGATTTCGCTTCGGGCGACGAGGCAATTGAGACTATATCTTAGGCAAAAACACAAGACAAACACAAATGTCTTTTCCATTGGCCAAAACGTGGCTCTCATTGGCGTACTCAGCCAGCCGAGGCTTTGGGTGCTCGAGCCCTGGCCTGTTGCTGACACTTGCCAGCCCCACCCCGAAATTTGAGTTTTCTCTGGGCACGCTCGCCCTTAGCGGAGAGCATTTTTTAAAGAATAAGAATTTGCATTTCCCTGGAAAAAAAGCTTGAATTCCCGTGGAAATAGCCTGAGTGTATAGGACTCAGCCAATAAAATACCATGTTTAGTTTTCATGGGGGACTCACACCAGGTGTGTTGAATATGTTCTCTGTCATCCTTGCAAAACCGCAACTCTCTCCAATAATCACTTACAAACAGACACACTACCATTAGACTGGCTTACAACAGCAAACATTACACCCTATATGCAAGAAACGGGGCAGACACAAGCGCGAATTAATAGGCCTGTATCCTTGAATCCCTATCTGCTGTAAAAGTCCTCGAACACATATTACCTATATTACATCGCAACATAATAAAGCCTCTTAACAACATACTTACAGACAGACAACATGGATTCTGTACATACCACGCATGTGAAACACAACTATACCAAACAGTACACGACATGATGGCACACTCACTGGACATTCGACGCCTTTGGACTATAATCATTGATTTTTCAAAGGCCTTCGATACTTTGTCCCCACACAATAGACATTATACAGCAAACACACACACATCAATTGGATTACAACATTCCTCAAACAACGCAGACCACGATTGGTGGTATAAAGAGAGCACTTATCCACTAAATCCCTGCGCGTTCAGGAGGTCCCCCCCGAAGATGGTCTAGGACCGTTGGTGTTCTCGCTTTACTTGAACGACCTACCGTAACAACATCCATCGAGTGCGATGATGGAAGCAATCTTCTACATATGGTTCTTACACCGGGCAGACAGATGCAAATGCCTTGTTAACAAAGCCAAGAACTTTCGTACAATCACTCATGCAAAGAACCCACACTCATTACTATGAAAATAGGAAATGAATACACTTCCACGACAGACGCCACCCCATCCTTAAACGTTCATCCAACTAAATCCTGATGGATTAAACACAATCACATACCAAACTAAAAAAATCTAAGGTATGGTCCGCATAACCGCCAACCCTTGTCCAATAAAATTGAAATCAACCAGCCTATAAAACCCCAATAAGACCACTCTATATGGGGGAATACACATCAACAGATGGGAGCCGTAATACCACCGAAGATACCCAAAGACGTATGCAGGTATATCAACGAAGAAGTTAGCGTTTACAAACACCTGTGAACGTCTCGAGTTGGGACCCACACCACTGCAACAAGAATGGCAATCCCGTCTTTCGATTCTACAAGACCGGTCAAGTTGCCATACCGGCGCAAACGTTCCTACACCCGGGCTTACTACTCCATGATCGTGCCCTACAGACCCTATACACTTGCGGGCTCCGTACGAGAATTTGAATGTTGATTTGAGTTACATATGCTAGACTTCTAAACCCTGCAAGGTGGAAAATTCCAAACCCTGGCAACTCTTGTACCAGCCATGTACATTCCAGAAATTAGATCAGATTAAAAAGCAATGAGGTGTCTCTTTCACTAATTCTGACATTTCCAATCCGCTGAAGTAGTTTTTAAATGTTCAAAACCTTTGACAAACTCAATTATGACCATATAATTTTCAAATGGCCGCCAGCAGGAACATTTTGATAACAAAAATGATGTTATTTTTGGCACCAGGTCCCATCTACAAGGCAAAGAGGTGTCACTTCATCAATTCTGAATTTCCCTCCATCCCAATTGAATGGTTTTTGTAAATATAAAAATTTAAGTAAACTCTATTTTTCAAATGGCTAGTCGGCAGCCATGTTTTAGACAACATATAAAGCCCCAATTCCTTCACATAGGTCGGCTACAAAAGGGTAACACGTTTTTTCTTTTTCACTCAGATTTGGCATTTACAACCAAGTGAAATGGTTTTAAAGCATTACTTTTTGATTTAATCTTGAATTGTCATCATAAAGCAAAATAAAAATGATATAGAATTAAATCAAAATGATATAAAATAATAGAAATATAAGGTCTATTATGTTTTTTTTTTGCCATAGACACGGGTTCATTTTCCATTAAATGAACCCCAATCACATTATTATAAATTGTTGATTAAATTACTGTTAAGTTGGAGAGACCCTTTGACCCCTTGAAGTACCTTGAAGACCTTTAAAGACACTATCAGTGATTTATCCGAAAGAGTTAAAGTATTTGAAATTTGCAGGAATAGCTTTACAAGTTAAGAATAAGCCTGTAGAATTCTCGTAACTTACTTTTTCCAGCTGAAGAATTGACAGAAAAGAAAACGGCAGTGTTCAAAGATACGAATCTCCATTGAATTACGTGTTGTAAGGGCCCTTATGGAAAGCAGTGCTGGTTCACTGATTGAGGCTACCCTCTTTAAAGAAGTCTGAAATAAATACATAAATTGTAGTTAGTGTCCGAACGGACACTAATAACTAAAATATCCGATTTCGTCCTTATTAGGTTGCTTCTGGTCCTATCATTTGTAGGGTATGGTAGGATACCTATACTTGTTACACTACAGACGTGCAAAAATCTGATTTTTGATGAATTTTGTGATTTTCTGATTTAGA
The DNA here is from genome assembly GCA_023653785.1 of Ophioderma brevispina. NCBI lineage: Eukaryota > Metazoa > Echinodermata > Ophiuroidea > Amphilepidida > Ophiodermatidae > Ophioderma > Ophioderma brevispina. Next base: position 23,175 of record JAMKCH010085109.1, read on the forward strand.
AAATCACTGATAGTGCAGAATCAACTAAAAAGGTGGAGGAATACCTATTTGGTTCGTACCTTTGAACCTGTTGAGGTATGTTACACATTTTCCAGGGGGAAGGGCAGATTTATTTGGCATCCTTGTGTACGGCAATACGTAAAAGTAGCACTCTATATAAATACCCAGTAAACAAAATGCTTTTGAAAAGCAAAATGTTTTCGTCCTACCTTTATATGGTCCTTCGCCAGGATGAAACAAGTCTTGCGACTTATTTTTCCATCATCTATAGTGGCACTTCGGTACTGAAGATTGGCATCACGTGGATCCTCACCTCAGCACCTCCACTGACCGTAGGTTATTATCCTCCGGGGATCACTGTCAAAGCACCTTAGGGGAGGTTCTCTACCCCTCTCCACTGTGGGGAATAGTAGTCTGCCGAAGCTCGCTCACCCCGAAAGGCTCCCCATGGATATCTATAGACTGCTGGTAACCATTCTTATAAAGAGCCATATTCTTGTTGATGTCAATTCTGCGGTGTCAAGCTGCGTTACACCTTGGGGGGGGGGGGAGGACGCCCGATGTTCGATACTAGAGTTGGGATTTTAGAGGTTGCTCCTGTGGAGCTCTATGGAAAAAATCCCTAAATTGGCATTAATATGCCTGATCCAAAACCACTTGATGAATTCCTTCAATTTTTATCATACGGCAAGAAAACATAATTTTAAGCTATTTTGTTCTGCGAACTTTTAGTTCGTAGAAGAAATTTGGAGAAAAATGCATTTGAAAATTCAATTTTCGCGCCATTTCAAAAATCCCTAGACTGCTATAACGTTATTTAATTCAAATATAGTCTCATTCTCATGTATTTGGGGTCCTACCACGCCTATCGACTCCACGAGGTCCGAGTACGAACGCATACAAACGCACACGAGATTACGCGCCACGTAACACATAAGTTACCCTACGTATGACAGGGGCTCAATCGCCACCAGATTTTTTCAAATTTCCTTTCCAAGACCTGATTTGTAATAGTTGGTCGCATGTGTTTGTGAAATTAACGTATTGGATTCGACGATTTATGGGATGTGACTTTTTGCGCCAAACCGTTTTCGCACAGTTATGACAGAAACAAGACCGTATAATGAGCATTTAACACCATTGAATCGAATACAATGTTACTGGCTATTTATATAGGGTGACTAATTTCCGAATTGCCGTCGTAGGAGGGAAAATTCACCTCCACTTTGAGGCTGTTTGTCAATTTATTAGAGCCTGTGATATTAAATTTAATTACTGCTGGTAGCCTGGGCCTTAAGCCAGAGGTTTTTTGTTTCTAGCTGCCTCCATTTTTGTTTGGCTCCTTTTTTATTGTTGTCCTTTATTTGTTTGATTGTTTTGTCTTTTTTTTTTTTTCTGTATGTGTGGCACAAAAAATCTCAGTTTGGTATAGTGCAATGTAAAAACCATTCAACCAACGAATTGCCGTACGGGGATGCCAAATAAATCCGAAATCCACCCTACCAAACGGCATTAATTGCCTGATTGATTTCTCCAACACCGCTGATCATTCCTTCAATTTTCCATACGGCAAAAAAAGACATCATTTTTAAGCATTTTTACGCAATTTCTCTGCCCGTAGTTTTTAGTTCGTAGAAGAAAAGAAATTTGGAGGCAAATGCATTTCAAAGTTCAATTGCACACACATTTCAAAATCTCGGACTGCTAGAAACTCGTTATCTGGGGGGGGGGGGGGGTGGATTGGCATATCTGTGTAACAACACATATGGCAATTCCGGAAAATGAGTTAGATACTCATTTTTCATAAAGAACCATCCTTATGTTACCAGACGATAAGATACAGTAAATATTGACGATACTGAGTTATTCAAGTTAGCAGTAGAACAAAGCACTCAAGAAAGTAACATCAAAAGACTATTATTTTACAATTTGAATTGGATACAATGTATTTCTCGTCATTACAAGTAGCACTGTACTGATTAGACATACTCGTGGTGGAATCAACAATGATCCTAAAGTTCTCGACACAGATACAGAAACAACTGAATAGCACCAAGTGGTGCCAATTTTTTAGTATGAATCACTAAACGTAGATGCATCGAAATGCCCCGCACAGGAAACAGTGCAGTCGGTTCGATAGTGGGCTAATCGAGGTGGAATTGATGAGTGCGGAGTACATTAGTGTGCAAACGACCATTTATTTGTCAGAAAACTACCGGGTTAACTATGTCAATCATGAAATTCTATCACTGTTCTTAACACTCAAGTGTAACAGTCTGTGCACTCCCGTTTGTGTTTAAGGGACCCCTCTTCTCTGAAAACCACTTTGCCGGGTGATTTTTTTTACACAAAACTCTGGTACTTTTGATGGGCTACATCTACACGACCACATAACAGGAAAAAAAATGAAATCGTTGTACGATTCAAAATGGCGTCCAAAACTGATTTTTTATAAATCACATTTAACATTGCTGAAATAAAAATTTAAAAAGTACTCCAGTACGATTAAAGGACAAAACAATTTTGAATAGGCCACCAAGATGCTTAAATTATGCTAATAGCATAAAAACGCCACGGCCTGTCCGTGGCATCTTGCCATGAACAATGGATCAGAAACCGCATCACGCCTCCCCAGTCAATCCGAACAGTACATTGGCTTAGAAGACAACTGAAATGTTGTGTGGAGAATTCGTATGGAACTGAACTGGATGTGTTGCACATGATAATTATTCTTTCATGCTTGGTAACTTTTGTGACAGTGATAATCTTTTCACCTAAATAAAATTCAAAGTCAACAACAAAGCAAAACAATTTTCAATCTTTACTACAAATACAAAACATACCAGTACGCCCACACCCTATACATCAATAACCATCACAATTGTATCTGTGTCATTGTTGGGTGTACCCATTTGCAAATTTTTTCAGGTACCTGATATTTTTTTTTTGGTCTTCCTAATCGAGGATGGCGAAATTCCCTGAGATGAATTGGGGAGTGCGGGAGAACGTTGGTGAAGAGTTCAGTTGTTTAAGCAGAGGCTGACTTTGTATTTTAGGACAACACATTACTGAGGAAAAGAAACAAGCAGTAAAGATCAGACTTGCAGTCGGGACCCAAGGGCTCAAGAAGCTGAATAGTTTTGGTTACCTGAGCATAGCAAGAAAAACTCTGGAAGCTTTTTTCGAGGACCAACTGAACATCACAGTGAATTATAGGATTAAACCGGCTTGAGCTGATGCGTTGTCAACAACAGCCCCAGGAGAAGATTGATGATTTTGTGAATCGTTGTAGGGACCCAAAGCGGGCAACTGTGACTTTTCGCTGAGGAAAAACAGCAGAGAGGATTAAATAAGCGGAGTAGTAAAGCATCTACCCCAAATGACGGGGGGGCTTCGGAAGGAGGCTTTGCTCGATCAGCCAAAAGGGATGACACTGACAAAACTCTTGAGGAAGGACGAATCGAAAATAATGGGCCCTAAGACAGGTGACCAACGATTGCAGAGCACTGAAAAAGCCCAAGCAGTGCCATGTGGATGCGTGTTTCTTCAGAGATACCTGCGAACACTGGGGTTAAATCACCGACCACGTAGATGCCCAGCCTTCAAGGACCTGTGCAACAATTGTGGTATCAAAGGTCATTGGGCCAAGTGGTGCAGAAAGAAGCAAAGAAAAGGGGGGGCGTGAAGAAAAACAAGAATCAAGCAAGTTAAGAAAACGAAGAAGAAGGCCCACCACCTGAAGTAAGTCTTTAAATGAGATCACTGTTGACGAAACAACCTCAATGGGGAATGCGATGGAATCCTGAGACCATTTTTTTTTACATCAAAGTAGCGGATTGATCGGTGAAGCACTTCTCAAATAATGAGGTCTACTCTGTGCTGGATGTGTGGTCCCGAGAAAGCAGGGCAACACAAGCTACGACCCCAACTAGATACTGGTGCTGAGGGCAACACTCTTGCCTCATACGGACGATTTTAAGCAGATGTATCATCTGACAAGTGGACAAAAATGATCATGCCTACACAGGCCAATAACTGAGAGCATATAATGGTCAAGAAATCAAGTGTTTGGGATACATCAATATAGCCTGCCGTGGTACCAATCTCCAAACTTGGGTCGACAGAAACAGGTCTATAGTAAGAGGTACCCGGGCCCAGCTGGTTGGGCATGGATGGCCCACTTGCAAGAAGATGGGTCTGGTGACCATTAACACAATCCAGCAGAGCCATGTATGATGTAACACCGAACATTAATTCGGTGGATGGTGGAAGTTTTGAAAGTATGTACCCGGAGCAGTTTGATTGTATCGGCAGCTTCAAGGTGATGATGTGACCTTCAGTTGAAAGATGATGCCAAAACCTACAATTGGACACACACGCAAATGCAGTAGACACATAAAAGAAAGCGGAATGTGAGGCTCACCAAGATGACGATCAGGGAGTCATTCGTCGGGTGTCTCATTACACAGAGTGGTGTAGTTCGATGGGGACTCAAGTGTGTGAAGAAGAATGAAGGTCACTTGCGGGTCTGCTTGGATTCCTAGCGGACTGAAACTAAAGTCTTAGCGGGTCCCACAAAATTCCAACACTTGAGGAGCTCATACCAGCATTCTCCAGAGCTAAAGACTCTCCAAGTTGGACGCCAGGGGTATACTGTGGGTAACACTTTGCCCGGGAATCGAGGACGCAGGAGATCACACCGTTTGAACACCATTCGGACGATACTGTTTTACGAGGTTACCATTTGGGCTATCGGTAATAAGTCAGGACATTTTCCTAACAGTATTATGGAATGACCCCATTAATCGAGCAGAGGTACCTGGATGTGTTGGAATTGCCGATGATATAGCTATTTATGGCGAGACTGAGGAGGAACACGACGGACCTTCATACAGTTGTGGTGTGATCAAAAGCCCACCAGATCAATTTCTTTGGAATGCTGAAGGTACCGAACGGACCACAGCACGGGTAGAGGACATACAAGCTTGTTATGCCCAACCCCGCAAGACAAAAGATGATATCTGCATGTTTTTTGGGTATTTGACTAAATGGCACCTAATTAACAGCTCGCAGAGAAAGCAGCAACATTAAAGAGACACTACTCAAGAAGGATCGTGTATTAGTTATTATGGCAGGAGGATCACCAAGCAGCATTCGATGCATTGAAGAAGGCAATAACGACAGATGCATGTTTGCAATATTTTTGATCCATCCAAACACACCGTTCTTGAGGTGGATGCATCAACAAAGAGGTTTGGGAGTTGTCTTACAAAAGATGGAAAACCTGTGCTGTTTGAATCGAAGGTCTCTACACCAGCACAGGCCAACTATTCGAATATCGAACGCGAAACACTTGCCCTCGTTTTTGGAATAAACAGGTTTCACACCTACCTCTTTGGAAAGAGATTCACTGTCATATCAGATCACAAACCGCTGGAAATGATATGGAGAAAGCCGTTGACTAGTGCACCTCCCCGTCTTCAACGCATGTTAGTAAAGATACAAGGGTATGATTTTGATCTCCAGTACAGACCAGGGGCTAGCATGACTGTGTCTGATGCTCTCAGTAGACTGCCCAACCCGGACAAAAATGAGGATATTAAATTGGATGCTCAGATTGATGGCATTGATTGTGAGGTGGTTGTAGATCTGGTCCATTTTGGTGCAGAGAAGCAGAAACAACTTGTAGAAGAGACTGCAGAAGACCATACCCTACAGACACTTAGCCAAGTTATCACCCAAGGATGGCCCGAAACCCTCAAAGACGTACCTTTGAACATCAGACCATTCTGGCCATGCAGAGATGAGTTAGGAATTTCAAGTGGGATTGTGTTCAAAGGGAGGCAAGTGCTTGTACCAAAAACCCTCCAAGAAGACATTTTGCAGCAACTACATAGAGGCCATATGGGCATCGAGAAAACCAGAAAGCTGGCCAGAACCTCAGTATATTGGCCAGGAATTAACAAAGATATCGAGCTCTTGGTAAAGGAGTGTACAACGTGCCAGGAACACATGCCACAGCAACAGAAGGAACCTCTAGAGCCTCACGATATTCCATCCACGCCCTGGTCCAAACTAGCACCGTATATCACCTCAATGGACAGAACTTACCTGGTAATCGTGAAATACCACTCCAAAATTTCGATCGTTAAGAGCTGAAACACCAAAAGTTACACAGTTTGCAAGTTGCTTTCTGAAATCTTCAGCATCTTTGGGAGACCAAACGAGGGATCGTGTCTGACAACGCCACTCAATTTACAGGTGAACCAGTGCAACAGCTGAAGGAGGATGTGGGCCATAAACCATGTGACGTCTTCGCCGTTACCCCAGGTCAAATGGTATGGCCGAAAGGTTTGTCCAGACCATAAAAACACCATCACAAAAATGCCCCTGGCCACCAATAGTGATGTGGACATTGCTTTGCTTCATCTAGGCAACCCCAGTTGACTCCACTACTTCTCAGCAGAAATGATTTTTTGGTAGACCCGTCGGAACATTGCTACCCAGTCACAGCATCAGCGTACCTCAAATGACACACACACATATCTACTGCAAAAAACAGGAGACAAATGAAAGTCTAACCATGAAAAGGTAAGCAGGGTCCAGGCTGAAGCCTTTGAATGTGGGTCAGAGAGTACGTGTCATTGACACAGAGCGAAGCACATGCATCCAGCCACCGTTACCGAGATCTGTAAGGAACCAAGGATCATAACATGGGTAACCACTCCTAATGGAGCAATCTACCGGAGAAATAGGTCACAGATAAGAGATATAGTGGGAGCTAAGCGAGTTCACTTTGAACTGGAAGGAAAATACCAATGAGCCAGAAAACAAAAGTGGTAAACATGGCCAGAAAACAGAAGGAAGTCCAGAGGAGAAGGGTTGCAAAGGGAACAAGATGGTGACAAAGGGGGGCAAAACGCACAACCAGCAGGGACGTGAACCCATCACACGATCAGGAAGAGTAATTCGTAAAACCATCCCGTTATAGGGACACATAATTGTCCCATGGTTGACGCGCGACTGGATAGCTGCGTGCTATCGGTATGGTCTCATTGGTGCGTTTTCAATTATTGGTGCACAATGCCACAGAGTCATACACCTGAACCCAAGCTTCGTCTTTCAGGCAAAACGTTACAACATTATGTTTTAATGTAATTATTACTTAATACTAGTACCTTTTCACATTATCGAACAAATACTTACAAAATATAAAATGCTTACACCACAAGCAAGCACAGGAACAAGGTTATCAGGTTTAATTATATTGAGAGGGGGATGTCGTGATATCGTACTTTATTATCTTTGCACTATGAACACTTGATAAGAACCGCTCACGGGCTCCCCATGTCATCACATGGGACAACTTGCCTACTGAAGTATTGACGATTTAAAATTACAGGGACACCTTATCCGTGTGTTACGTGTGTTAACTTATGTCTCCCGCATCTCACGACATTCAATTCTGTCCACCAAAATATGCGCAAACTGATATTAGGCAATTACATGGAAAATTTTTGCAAAAGTAATTTACCGTTAAATAATGGCGTACAAAAAACAAAAGTTGGAGTCCAACTACCACTTTAACGTGTTATATAGAGCTAGCGCATTTCAGAATTTTAAAGCAGTTTCCCAGATGCCATCAAAATTTCATCAGAGTTTTGCAAATGTTTACATTTCAACTACCGCCGAATATGCATTAATTTGTCTCACATAAAGAGTAAGAGTTACTTTGTACTGCAGGTTAGGCACTGTCACCGACGCGCAAGAACCAATTCACACATAAAAATTTTTTTGTAAACAGGAATCATTCTAGTACAAGTTCCCGGGTGAAAATAGACTCACGAGATGCATATGTGGTGTGATCAAGCATGAATCAATGTCATTAAAGGCCGTTGTTCGTCAATGGAAACTTTTCCTAAATGGCTTTATCAGTTGGAAAAATACATAAGTTTTTATTTTTGTTTCTTTAAAAAGTAGGGAAGAGGCGTAATTGAAACACCAGTTTCGTTTTTCTTAGATATTAAAATATGGGGTGAAAGAGGTTCGTATCCATTTGCGTGTCATTGTCACGCATGGAATTGTTAGGCTAGGTATGACAAATCAAATATGGAATGAGCGTATGACCAACCAAATTTCAGTGAAAAATTCAAAAAAGCAAAGAAGTCAAGATGTCAATGTAGTACATTTTGAGGCTGTGAAATATCAAAGACTTGGATATGAACATTGTTGTAGTTCGTTGGGACGGAAATTTTGTTCGAAATAGTACGTATTTTCAGCGTGTTCAACGTCACCTTTTTCTTACGAGTTCTTTACGGTGTGCTTTGGCATTTAAATCAAATTATAGTTAACTTTTTAAGGGACAGTTTACTGTATGTACGGTTAATTAATGCGCAGCAAAATTGAATTTTATTCCAATATGGTGTTTTTCGGCTTGACTTTGAAAATGGTGACGTCATTAGAGGAAGGTATATACCGGTAAAAGACCGGACAGTAAGCCAGTGGCGTTCCTACTGCATCATATCAGGGCCGGTTTTTTACACCGTATCTCATGTCTAATTCTTCTTTTTGTGAGTCGAAAGGTAATCACGCTAAGATAAAGGAAACCGGAAAAAAAATATTATTACGATGTATTTATTTCAAAGTTGAGCGATTGTTTAACAACGGTTGTTTAGACGAGATGCAACCTATAAGAAAGGTACGGTCTGTGAGCAAAGAAACCACAACGACTTCCCAATTCCATTTGTTATTCATTCAACTTATTCAGATAAAAAACAAAGTAGGAGGAACATAAAACCCCAGACACGAGTTCGGTGGTCCGAACTAGGCAGGGCAAACGTACAATATTAAAACACAATAAAATATACAATACAAACCTTTATATACAAATAGAAAGTATCTAAAAACTTTTAAGATGTTAATTGGATAAGATTGTTAATATGTTGGCCAAGAAACTGGTTAAAAAACCCACTAAATTTTAACATAGCATAGGGGCCGTTCAGTCCATGGGGGTTCATGTCTGGAATTCACAAGGCGTAACTACATAAAAAAGCAAACATTGAATAGGGTCTTTAAAAAGACCTTTAGGAGCCCTGTTGCAGGAATTTGAAAGACTGACCTGATTCTTTTCGAGTTGTCCTGGTAATAAGCTCCCTAGACCCAATTCTACAAAACGAGTCCGCCTTGTATCCAGCCAGTTTGTAAGTGTAAACGGTCACCAGAGCAGATCGTATCTGTCCATTTACTGTTGTGAGCGTAGTTGTGGATTTCATGCACAAATGGACTGTTAGGCTCCATAAGAGAATGCGTTTTCTAATAGGCATCAACGATAACGAGACGGACGTTGGCTAGGTGGTGAGAACGTTAGGTGGAACAGTGCCACCCCCAACAGTCCAACCAGAAATATCGGCAAAGATTCAATGCACGATGGAATTTGAAAAATGACTTCATGGGGGGGCCAAAAAAAAAAAAAAAGGGGGCCTTAACAGAACCATGGACAAAACGGAATTTTGCGCCATGAAACCTACCCTTGATTCAGGACGTAGAAACGCAAATATTCAAGATGTTTGAAGGAAATCTCTATGGTGGGATCAAGGAGTTTAACAAGCAGTATTGGTACGCTTCCCCCAGGTTTTTAAGTTAGTAACGTTGGACGGAAGTCTATAGCCAGACATAAACTGCAAAAACAAAGAAACACCCCTTGAGGCCTTGGAAGGTCGTATATGAAGGCGGAAAGCCAAGTCAGATCGCTGTTTTCTGACTCATAGTGAGTAAGTTTACCTGACATCAATAAGAGGCTTAATGTAGTTTTGCAAAAAGATTAAACGTTGATACCGAGGAGATCTTTGATGTTTTTTTTTACCCTCTCCCACTTACAAGAGTTCGTTGCTCTCGAGCTGTCAAAGTTATTTTTCCCTGGACCCACACCATGCTAACCATTTACGTTCCACGGCTCTGGCGAGTCAGGTTTGAACGCAAAGCGTGGAGAACCGGCCGTCGGCTTTCATCATGTACCGGGAAAAAGCAAGTGTGTGTGATTCGACATACACGGGAAAGCCTGGGTATCGTCAGGCCAGTGGGGCTGTGTGAATTATAGCAGGGGTGGAACCATGGCAAAGAGAGGCTAAGGAAAGCTTTAATGGTGGTAGTATGTAGGTGGTCGAGTTGCTCCAGCTGGGAGTCAGTCAACTCGTGGACAGTCATGAGGTAACGCATATTGAAAGACACAAGTTATTCACTTTTCCTTACCCCTAGAGTTCATGAGCCTTATCTCACAAATAACACTTCGTTAAACTGGAGATAACAAAGCTGAACCCCAAATAACGCGCCCTATCTAGGGTTCACAAAGCTGAACCCCAATAACGCCCCTTATCTTAGTTAACAAAACAAAGCTTAAGCTCGAGATAGCACGAGCTGAACCCAACTAACGAACCCTTATCTGGTGTAACAAGCTTATCTCGGATAGGTCCCCCTCTTATCCTCTAGAGATAAGGCCCCTTATCTCCAGATAAGAAAGCTGAACCCCAAATAACACGACCGTATCTGGATTACACTCATTATCTTGGGTTATCAAAGCTGAACCCTAAATAACGGTCCTTAACTTGAGTTAACAAATCTGAACCCCAAATAACATGCCCGTATCCTAGGGTTAACGAAACTGAACCCCAAATAAGGGTCTTTATATATTAACAAAGCTTATCTAGAGATAAGAATGCTGAACCCAAAATAACGGTCCTTATCTTGAGTTTACACTCCTTATCTGGAGTTGCAAACTGAACCCCAAAGAACGGTCCTTATCTAGAGATAACAAAGCTGAACCCCAAATACTATCGTTTTTTGGGGTCAGCTTTGTTATCTTGAGTTAACTGAGCGTTATTTGGAGTAAGGGCCCTTATCCCTAGATAGGTTTCTTATCTAGAGATAGCTTTGTTAACCCCAGTACGGAGCCCGTTATTTGGGGTTCGCTTTGTATCTCTCTCGATAAGGACCGTTAATTTGGGGGTTCAGCTTTGTTAACTCTAGATAAGGACCGTTATTTGGGGTTCAGCTTTGTTAACCCCAATACTAACGCGTTTTGGGGTTCAGCTTTGTTATCTCCATTTAACGAAGCGTTATCTCCATTAACGGAGTGTTTTTGGAGATGCTTCCTTATTTAGGGATAAGAAGAAAGTGATCACTTGTGCTTCCATAGCCTTATCTCCAATAAAACTCCGTTCCGGAGATAACGCCTTATCGTTAACTGGAGATAACAACGCTGACCCCAAATAACACGCGCCTTATCTGGTGAACAAAGCTGAACCCCAAACGCCCCCTATCTTAAGTTAACAAAGTTAAAAAAAAAAAAAACTCAACCCCAAATAACGGCCCTTATCTGGGGTTTACAAAGCTTATCTCGGGGAATAAGGTCTCTTATCTCGAGATACGGCACCAGCCCTTCTCTCCAATAAGAAAGCTGAACCCCAAATAACGCACCTTATATGGAGTTAACGTCCATTCAGGGTTAAGAAGCTGAACCCTAAATCACGGTCCTTAAATCTTGAGTTACCAATCTGAACCGCCAAATAACGGCCCTTATCCTGGGTTAGCAAAGCTGAACGCCAATAACGGTCCTTATATAGAATTAACAAAGCTTATCTAGAGATTAACAAATCTGAACCCAAAATAACGGTCCCTCTTAGCCTTGAGTTTACACTCCTTATCTGGAGTTAGCAAAAGCCGAAACACCAATAACGGGCCCTATCTGGAGATAACAAAGCTGAACCCCAATAACGACCGTGGTTATTTGGGGTTTTCAGCTTTGTAACCACCAGATAGGCTCGTTATTTGGGGTTCAGCTGTTATCTTGAGTTAACTGAGCGTAATTTGGAGCTAGGGGCCTTATCCCTAGATACGGTTTCTTATCTAGAGAATAAGCTTGTGAACCCCAGATAAGACGTTATTGGGGTTCAGCTTTGTAATCTTCAGATAAGACCCGTTATTTGGGGTGCAGCTTTGTTTACCCAGATAGGACAGTATTTGGGGTTCAGCTTTTGTTAACCCAAGATAAGGACCGTATTAGGGTTTAAGCTTTCTTATCTCGAGATAAGCTTTGTTAACTTAAGATAAAGAACGTTATTTGGGGTTTAGCTTTGTAAAACCCCAGATAAGGACCGTTAATTTGGGGTTCAGCTTTGTACTCTCCAGTTAACGAAGCGTTGAAGCGTTATCTCCAGTTAACGGAGGTTATTTGGAGATAAGGCTTCCCTATCTAGGGATAAGAAGAAGGTGATACACTTGTGCTTCCCATAAACGCAGAGAAGGAATAGAATATTGGACGTAAATTCTCAACTTATATTCGTCTCTTATGGCCTCTGGAAGTTTTTTATCTACTAGAAAGTTTACTGGAGACAAGGATCAAAAGTGTCCCTGTTTCTAAACTAAAGGTGATTTGACAACCGAGGGAATTCTCCGGTGCTCTTTGACTGACTTCAAAGTGTCTGACCCCAGACTGAATTAAAATTCAGACGGAGATGAGACCCGGTCCTTATTGAGATGGTCTTACACTAATAGGTTTCAATTGCAAGTTCATACTTTGTGTTATATCAGAATTTCAGTCATCAAAGTTCATGATGCTTCTTTTTCGGATGTAATTCAGCAGAGAAATTCATCGCAACACGGAAGCCGTAATGAAGTCATGCATTGAGAGAATAACCATGTTCTTTTTTAAGTTTGAGATGCTCTAATATAGGATTATAAGACCGATGCGGAAGATGTGGGACTCAGTGAGTCCCCCTGGAAACACCACGTTTGAAATAAATGGTCAGAAAGACCAGTCTTTGGTTTTACAAACGCCCCTGTAGACGGGAGTAGAGGTTCTGAATGTAATCAGCAACTGGGGGGCGATGCCATTACGGCGAAGGGTTATGACTGCCCAAGACTAGCCCAGTGTGAAAAATAAAGGATTGAAAGTAAAGTTTGACCTAAATTAGAAAGTTGGACCCGGGGGGCGTCTTGGATTTTTCGTTGTTGTTGGGCACCCAGGCTCGTTCCGGGGGTTTTGAAAGTGACCCCTATCGGGACCAATTTCCATTGAAATACACCGGCCCCTATTGACCAGCTTTGGTGAATTATACTATTTTCAGAGTGAAATATACACCTAATGGTACAGCACTGCCCAGCATAATATGACATCATTACTGTGCTATTTAAATGTTTTCCACTATTAAGGTCCAAATTATCCCAGTTATTACTCTCTTTTGAAATTCCACTTATAATGTATTATAAACGTCTTGACTTGTATGCCAAATATTTGTTTGATAATTGTAAACCATTATTTTCACGTTACTCTCTTGCATTATTTACATAATTATTTATCATATTGTTTTGCTGTATGCTTATTCTATGATTGAACAAATAAATTGATTGAAGATTAAGGTAATTTTGCAGTGGGATTTACCCCTTGCAGGAACCCTGTTCTCAATGCATGAAAATATCCTCATGGCTCCTTCAGTCGCAATCGACATGATAAAGCGGCCCCACATTAAGTAGGGCGAATGCAGGCAATTGCTATGAGATCCGTTGTTGCCCATGCACATGAATCCCCTCTCCACGCTGAAGACATATCCAAAGACGTCGAGAAACGATACAATTTGGTGGGCCAGCAGCGTCGCCGGAGTTGCCGAACTGGTGCTGAGTAGAGCAGTCAATCGCCTACGGGACTCCAACTCCGATGTATCCTCAGGGTTGTCTCCCCAAGCCTTTCCTGCCATCAGGTGAGTCTACAAGGCACAGATACGATAGAGTCTGGAACCCACTGGCCGTTGAACCTGGTGGGTTCTTCCGCCCTTAATGCTGGTATATGTTCAGCAGCATATAGGGTATTTAATGGCCAAGTAACACGGGCCACCTATAGGATTAAAGGAAGTGTACCGCATTTGGTTTCCCCGTTGCCACCAAACCGGAGTAGGGCGATACACCTGTCCACCAATCACGGAACCATTTTGTGAGTATGTGCCACGCAGGTCAATGTATTGTTGCTATCCGGGACTCTGATCATTCTCATGGCAACAGTGCCTTTGACCCTAACCTAACTGATGTTAATATCCACTAAACCCAGGCAACTGGAATGCTGAGAAAAGAATAAACTAGAAAAGGAGGAAAAGAGCTATGGGATGTAGAGGTCGCTCCAATTCCTCACTTCTGGAATAGACCAATCCGCCCCACCACCAAAAAATAAAAAAAGAAAAAAGAGACCACATTTCAAATAGCCAATATACAAAAACCATGACACTGTACTAGCTGCAGAAAAATACCACACTTAGTGATTTCTTGCTGTATGTTAGTAGGTTTATTTTTCCTATTGTAATCATTAACCAGCACATCACAACTGAATTTGTACCCCCAGCGGGACTAGAACTTGATTAATTTGAATTTTATACCCTTACGGTATTCCCCTCATTTGCAAGCTAGTCCCTGTTTTTTTTTGGAACGAGCATGGATGCCGCATAGTTTAAGTATGTACTTGCGCATCTCATCGCGTGCTGATTCGCTGATTTCCTGAACTGACGTGAATCTTTACGCAATGAAGAAACAACCACTACTGAAATTTTCTCGGCAAAATTCGAATAGGATTATCCTCGGAGATAATAATATATAATTGAATAACAATTGCTCCATTATGGGGCGGCAGATAGATGTTCAAACGTCAAGTGGTCGTTGTGCTTCCTTCTATATGTCTTTTCTTTTTCATGCTTGTGAGCGACTTTTCAAATTGAATACCGACCCCTATGTCTGTTTCTGGTCCTTTCAAATTTAGCAATTTACTCTTGATCAATATAGGAGACGATCACACCTTCATGCATTGTAGAAATCGCAATATCAAGAATGTATCAGTCTGTGGACTTATTATTTCACGTCCTGGTCGATATTCTTGACTACGGTGAAAACGCGTGTTTACCCATTGATTCATGATACTTAGCAGGACTGATTCCAAGTCACCATTAGCATGCTCACATAATCCCGGGACATAATCATTGTATCACAAAGAGCACCAATAAAGCCCCACTTACCCTACAACACAAAACACCCACCAGTACACACACAACGTCCATATTGTAATTGTAAATGCGCACAAAAGCCAACATGCCAGCACCCTAATGGTAAACTGCACAAGAAAAGGGCCATCAATCCCGATTATATAACTCCTTGGTTTTAGCAATACTAGACTATTCAGTTGAACTGTAAGATTAAGAAGTCGGTGGAAAATATTTGGTTCGACTAAAGTCGTGTTCACACGACGGTATTACCGGTATTAACTATACCGATGGAATGAAAAAAACAAAATCCACTAATTCCCCTCACGCATATTGTACCCTATGTAATCGTCTCCACATGCGATCGGACATAAGTCACTTAATATCGGACCTAAATCGATCGGTTTTAGTGTTGATATAAATGTGCCGATGTGACGCACTCTATTGGACCTATCTAGGCTTTAAGTCCGACGATTTTAATGCCGAAGAAGAGCAGGGGTAAGTCCGGTCGTAACTTTACGACCGGGATTATTTATTAGTAAAGTACGTGTGGGACAGCACGACCGTTACGGCTCTGTCGGACTAACTGTGGACAAGTGTTACACAACAAGTAGCACTGGTTATACGGACATATTAGGGGGTTGAGGATTTGATCCTAAAGCTGACTATGTCCGACACCGCATGTGGGGAGACGATGTACAAGATAGGGTTACAATAGGCGTGAGGGGAATTAGTGGATTTGTTTTTTTTAATTCCATCGGATTAGTTAAAGGGATTAGCAGCATATGCGAGGGAATCGAAAAAAAGTTAGAAATGCATTTTTAATGTAAAAATCAGGGATAGGTATGTACGATTCCATATAACTACTTTTAATGTAGAAACAAACACCCAAATAGTGAAAAAAAATGAAAGTATTTGAGGAAAATTTGTATCCGGCTCCCGCAGATAGACATAAGGGGGTGCGACGGAGTCTGCAAAAATCTACACTAAACACCTGTTGATGTGTGGTTTACACAGTACAGAATAAACAAAAATCAATAATGTTTGTGTTTGAGGGTCAAAACTGCATTGATCATGGTGCACAATAGTCATGTGAAAATCTATGATATTCACCGGGAAATGTTTTTTTTTTTGATCTCAAGTCGGAATTTGATACGCACGCTATAGAAATTGCAGATCGGATAAGAAGTACTGCTCATTTAATGCACGGATTTCAAGCCACCACTTGCAGGTTGTTTGCATATCCAGGCAGTAACAAAAATGATAAAAATATGAATTTTGATGATTTTTTCGATGTTAGGATTAGCAAATCGCTGCTAATCCATTATAACGGTAATAATAAACGTCGTGTGGGACCGCTCGTTACTTACGGTCCATCAATTAGCTTAGACCCTCGGTTTTTACTTAATATTAGAGAAGGCCTAGCGGTGTCGGGAAATAATCGTGAAAGAAAAGTTTATATTCACGAAATTACCCAACAGGATTTGTTAAATTTCAAACATATGAATGGAATTTAACTTCAAATCTATTGATAATTTGACCCTTTTCCCCTAAAAGTTGCAAATGATCTGTCCAAAGTCTGGTAACAAATGACGTGTGAGGTGGTCTTTGGTATATACATACGAGGTAGGACGCGACTATCGATGTAGCAACTACTGCGATCAATATCTTTCGTAAAAAGGACATAGTAAAAAGAAGGTATTGTAGTTGTATTCTTTGAAAGTTTGAAGCGCAGTAAGTGTCGCCTGGAATAAAATCATGGAGAATTAAAAATAGACGCTATTATACATTACAAGCATAGTTCATGATATCGATCACTGTCTTATAATGTCAAAAAGCGATGCATCTTTTTGGTATTCCCACTGATCTCTATACCACTGATTGGGAACCTGGGCTCCGTACTTGCAACCAATGACGGCCATATTGGCAACCAAAAAGAAACCCACGCAGGTGGTTAAGAGCGAGTCATGACACAAACGTTCCATTGAAATGTGGATAAGCGACATAACAGAGATACACAATCAAGCAATTCAGTGAGCTCAATGTATTTGAAGTGTGAACGTATGGGATGACATGTCCCTAAACAGTGCACTCGAGATACAACTTCTGTTAAACAGGTGTCTCTGGAATGCTATGGTACGGGTAGACCAAGATGTCCGCCGGTTGCTTTCAACTGATCTAGTATACAATTACTGTTGTTCCTGCAATCCATTTTCTAGAGATCAGTGGTTATTCCTTCATGTATGACCTTACAGAGTTAAATGGGGTTTATGGGCTTTTATTCTCCGTATGGGCTTAGTTTATTTCTTTCATCCAAGTCTTACACCAAGATTCACCAACGTTTTGACACCCTATCTTATAATGGAATATTCCTGAAAAGTTGACGGTCATTAACGAATAATTTCGGCCTGTTCCGATTTCTTGCTGTTGATGGCCAAAATTACGCGGCTTGATATAATTGGTGTGAAGGAAATATTTTCACATTTTCCGCATGCACCTTCAAAATCTTGTGGGTAATTTAGATGAATACCAACTTTTCTTTCACAATTTTTCCCGACACCAATACCTTCTCTACTATTAATAAAAACCGAGGGTCTAAGCTAATTGAATGACATAATTTTACACCGTACTTCTATGAGCCTGTACATCACATCTAAACGGATTGAATATCATCGGCGAAAAAATTTACAGATGGAGTTTTGCGGCGAAAGCCCTTTCTATCAAGTGAAACGTTATTGGTAAACTATATTTAGCCCTTTAATTGTAATTATGAATGACCATTTATTTTGTAATAATGAAATGACCCTTCAAAAGATTTTGATGTTTAAGGCTTGTCGTATGTGTTGATTGTCGATGGTAAATCTTGGTGGAAAAATGCCTTAGATTGGCGAAGCGAAAAAATGTTTATTTTTTTCGTGAGCCAAAGTCTCACACCCCAGCTTACTATAGGAAAGTGAGATTTGTATAAATCTCTGACCGAGGTCTGCAATAGTATGATTGCTATTCTTTTGCAGATTTCCTATCTACTCTGGAAAAATCATAATTTTGACTATACGTACATAAATTGGCACCCTAATACAAATATTACCTCAATAACATACAAAAACACACACCATCTCTTGATATCGTATACTAGTGAGTAGATAGTCTCATTTTTTCACCAGATCGTGCACTTCTGGACAAAAGCTTGAAACTTGGCACAAACCTGCCTTGGGGTATGTATGTAAAGCAATTTCAGGAGGGGTGCCCAAAAATTCCGACCACAATATGACGTCATAAGCCACGCCCTTATATGCATATTTCGTCGTATGTTAAATCATTCCTTTCAATAATCATATCAAAGTTTTGGTATCAAATGCAAGCTTGAGACATGTATAGTGGCAAATGATCTAAATATTTTGAAGTATTTGGTAAGCAGAGGTCAGCTTTTGGGGCATTAAAAGATCATACTATACCCATTGGCCCGTGATGTGGGCTGATAACCGACTAGTTAAGGCTTGGTGTCAAAGTGTAAAATCATAATTTGATATCCCATTGGTCACCCTATGGGTTATGTTAGAAAATTGCATGTGAAGAAGACACCAAACTACTTACTGCAATAATAATGTTCATAACCCAACCACGGCCCTTGTAATATGGCACAAGTGAATCGTAACTTGAGGGTTCATGTATAATTGCTTTTAAAATTATACAATTTAAATTCACTTTCAATTTATTTTCAGGTTATTGATAGGGGCCAGTGGTGTCAAATGAAGAAACATACTTGACTAAGAACTAATTGCACCATATCTATTTCTCCAGAAATGTATTGAGAAAACCTTTTAACTTTACCCGGACCCGAGCTAGGCACATTCACAGGCCCTCACACAACCAGGGACGTTTATAGGTCGATAAAGAACCCGGGATTAAGATTGCAATCACTGACCCCCCGTCGGCAAACATGTGTGGGGACATGAGCTAATATCGGGTTTGCAGTTTCATTGATAACGGCCTCGATCGCGCGAGACAACGCTGGCTAGAAATCTAGGGCCGTCTGCGGTCAAAATCGCTCTGGCCTCGCTAGTTTTGAAAAATTGTCAAGCTTGACTGGCCTAAAAACAAAATGAACCACTGAATGACTGGTCAGAAGTGACCAAGTCCGGTAAAAGTTAAGAACCCGTATCAAAGAGTTGACCACAATCAAAGTAGTAGACTGTGTATGGGGGCAAGGTTTATACAGTCAGTCAAATAGAAATGGTAATGGGTCGAAATGAGCCGAAAAGTATGGTCATCGCCTTTCAAGGATTGACGGGTACAAGGTCACAATGGGGTATAATTTTAGATTTACCCGTTTGTATAAATATTAGGTGGTCTACTGGTATATGAGCTCAAAATATACTGGTTGCACCATATCGGATAATTTTGTTGCATAATTAGAATGCAATGTGACTGGGGCTATGTGAGTTCACTAACTTCAACTCTAATCTATATTGAACTTTCCAACTAAGAATCTATATACAATTTAGTATCTAGTAGTGACCACATGAACAAATTTTAAAACCAGTTTGGAGCAAATTGGACAAATTTTACCCAGGATGAACTGAACTGTTCAGTGTGCCTATTTTAATAAAACTATAGATCAGAGATACTGTTGAACTATAAACCTTATTAATTCGAACAATTACAATTTTTTACCCCTGTACAAACTTTGTACCCCTTATTCCACATATTCCATCAGAGTCGCTTTTGGTTTTAATTTAGTATTATTAGTAATTTTGAGTATATTAACACTAAAACTATAAATCCCCGAATGTTTATATATTGCCCTTTGGTTGGTAGCAATCTTTGTGAAAAGCTGTTGTTTTTTAAGTGCTAATTTAATACACGTATTTAAAAAGCATGAGTATTGCTTGC
>JAMKCH010085110.1:0-95508 GCA_023653785.1 Ophioderma brevispina
ATGCCTTTATCTTACGTATGTATTTTACTCGGGGGCAGTGCATCTAAAGACTGCTTGCCAAATTAGTTAAATTACAAAAGAAAGCCTTAGTGATAGTGACAAAGAGCTCATACTTATGCCATACTAACCCACTTTTGATAAACTAAATACTTTAAAACATTTTGATCTTTACTCAAAGACCTTTGGCATATTCATGTATAAGTATGACACGGGTTTGCTACTCAAAATCATTTGATCATCTGTTTGTAAATTTAGAAAATTTTCACAACTATAACACAAGAACAAAATAATTATAGTCTTGAAATTCATAAAACAAAAATCTTGTTCTGAAAATGACCAAAATTATGGAACTCGTTACCATATGATTTAAGAACGGCCACAAGCGTCAAGCATTCAAGATAACATTCAATCTTTTCTTAAAAACGACCCCTAGGAAATCTTCCGAAATTATTTTTTCATATAGGCATATTTTGCAAATGCACATTTGATCCTATGATATTGGTTTATTTTCGATATGCCTTCAACATTATTTTAATGTATATTTTGTGTATGTAGTATTATGTAATCTTGCAATTCGTCTTGTGTGTGTGTGTGTGTGTGCTTGTGTGTGGATGGGTATTTGCTTTTATGTAGTTTTTTTAACGTGTTTTTGTTGTTCGTGTTTGTTTTTATACGGTGGTGCAACGCTTTTCAGGCTTTGCCTTTTGTTGTATCTTCGCCGCCACATTGTTTGTAGTATCTTGATATTGATTTCTATTTTTTGTATTGTAATTTGGATGGAATAATAATGATATGATGAATATGATATGATCTGCAACTGTCAATGTATCTGATTAAACAACTGTTTAGTTAAGGGTTGTTAAGTGTATGGGGGAGGGGGGGGTCCTGTTAATGTGTCGTGTTGACATAACCCGAGAAGTTTTTGGTTGAAAAATGTGGGGGGGGGGTGGGGGGTCCTTCAAAAGAACACGAGCACCTTTTCAAATATTGCCCTTGCCTCGTTAGGACAGAACCTTAAAAATAATGTGGACCCCCTTATACACTAACGGGAGTGCAAAAGACCTTATACACTTAAGTGTAAAAGATGATGGCACCTCAGTAATTTTAAATCTATGTACAGTTTACCACAGCGAAATCTTGGCTTTTTGCCATCCTGAAAAGATTCTACTTCGTCAGTTTTTATGTAATACTGCTCTTCCTTCAAAACAACATGAACACGTTTTAAAATATTGCCCTTGTCTCGTTAGGACAGAACCGTAAAAATAATTGATGTGTGTCCTTTATCTTATCCTCAATTGGGCGACCTGTAAGTGGAGCTGCTTCCACACCAACAGTTAGTCCACATTTATATCTGAGTACATTATTAATAATTTCCCCAGGGTTCTAAAGTCTCGTTTCTGGGCCATAATTACACAGCAATAATTTATGTCTGCGTGAATGGCGCTCCAAATTGTTTCTCAAGTCCTTTAAGAACACGAGGTCACCTTCATAGCTTTGGATTTGGGACTGTAATTTTGAGTTTAATTTTTCAATTACGACAAGTGTAGGCACATGTGGTCCAGTGGATCCAGTGGATACGACGACCGGCTCGTGATCTGAAGGTCATGGGTTCGAGCCTCACTATCACAAATGTGTTGTGCACTGGGCAAGGCACTTTACTCGCTTGCCTCTCTCCACCCAGGAGTGAAATGGGGAGTGTTAGGGGGAATATCACAATCTAAGTGCTGATAGGTAGTGCGCTAGTTGGCCTGGCAGCAAACCTTAATGAAGCGACATGATTCTGACGATTTCCTGATGGCAGCGTAATGATAATGGCCAGACGCTTTGAATCCTCAGGTAAAAAGCGCAATATAAATCCCGCTATTATTATTATAAGTGTCAGCCATATCAGTTCTAGATGACTGAAATTCGAGAGAGTGGCCAAATTCCTTTGCATTATTTCCCACAATTAAGACCCATTTGACATCATCAGTTAGTATTGCCAAACTTCCTCGGCAACGTTGACTCTGTAGTGTGGTATGTCAATGCAAGAGTTCCCTTAGGATATTTGTGCTAAAATTGATTTTCTTGCTGTTTTGGATTTAATAGGGACCAGGATGTCAGAAAATGATGACTGCTGCCCCCTTCTCTAAGGGGTGGGGGGTTGGGTGTGGTATTAGTATTAATATTTTCTAATTGTGCTTTAACATCTTCGTCTCCTTATAAGGATGACTAGGGATAACAAAAATATATATTTAGTTAAAGCGGTAACCTAGGCATATATATTCCCGGCGAGTGCTCTTTTGAGGCTTTCTTCTACTCTGATCTTTCTTTCTTTCCAATTGAAGTCGCAGAACTCTTTACTACCACTACATCTGCCTACCTCATTGACAAAATTGCAAATGAGTTAAAATAAGCAACTGTCGGTTCTTAGCAGACAGCCTTGATCAAGGCTACTACCTGACCAGCTTAACATAGGTTTAAAATGTGACGTGAGGCACATGAGAGTTCAAGTAATTCTACTCTTCAATGGGATATGGTAATATCGTGAAATCTAAGATTGATCTGCAAAGCAGTTATTTCTCAGATGCAGGTCAATTTAAAGGGGATACAAACCTAATTGATACTTAAAATCATTCACGTTATATTGAAAATCATCACGGGACTAACTCTTAACATGGCGTCAAATTGGCAGAGACGTCAATCTGGCATGGACGTGCCCATTAGCTTCCTTTTTCTAATTAATCGACTATAAAGTCATTGTTGGGAATAGTTTCAAATTGATTTATCACATGTAAACCAAAACCCAGCCTGTTTCACTTTGTCATGTTTGTAAAACGTTAAAATGCGAAGTGGAAAAACTATGGTATATCGGTATTTTCCGCGTAATCTATGATTAAAAAACCTCGCCACTCAAGAAATTTAATATCAATGAGTGTTTTTTTAAAGTAGCATCATTCTAAATGCGTTTTTTTATTAGCTTGTCAATCACGAGTACCAATTTGGAGGTTGCCAGTTAAGGAAACAATATAATCTCGACGGTGAGCAATAAAGTTTTCTTGGCTTATCAATCGACATTTAAAGCAAATAACTTGAAGCAATATTGCATCTAAAATAGAAAGCAGCCCGTTCGTCGTCAACGACGGAAATGGCGTTTAGCACAAGAAAATACACGCCGGAGTTGATCTCCACAGCATGCACCCTGTTTGACCGGTCTGTGACCTTTGTGGCTTTGATAGTAATGCAAGTCTATGATATTCATGTAACATACGGCAAATTTAAAAGATAGCCTACAAATTATCTGGATGTCTTTAGCCTCTATTAGTGTCTGTTTTGGGTATGCTATTTTTATGTGTAAAATATACCTCTATTCTTTCAATGGCCCAGACTACCATATTTGCGAATAAATTGAAGAGATTTCAGATTTTGTGAAAATATGCCAGTGCCGCTTTAAAGAAATAAAAATAACTAGACTCTGTATAAAGAACACGACCTAGCCGTGCTGCCAAATGATATGCCTTTAATCAGTCTATGTGGCCTCTGACCTCGATGTCTATACATTCCATATCAGTCTTGAGTCATGGATTCCTCTAAGTGGATTTCGCGCTCATATTAAGTGCTTTGAGATAAAACAAGTAATTAATACTTTTTTTTTTCAAAGAATGGCCTTCGGCCTACGTCACATTTAACCCCAATCCGAGTACGCACCATGTGAGCCTCGGGTCAGTGGTTCATTAGACCAAGTTGTGCTGATCATATTAATTAATTTGCGGTAAAAGAACAAAAATATATTTTCAAAATCGACCCACGTGACGTTTAAACCCAATCCGAGTACATCGCATATAAAACAAAGAATGAAAGAGTCGAAATGAGGGAAAAGAAAGAAAGGAAGGAAAAAAGAAAGAAAACCACATTTCTCACACCAAAAAACAAACAAACAAACCAGAGACAAAACTCAAAAATTTGACAACACCGTGCTATATCTTCTTCACTTTGGACTTTCATTGCCCAAATTCATCAAGGTTAATGTTGATGGAACATGCGTCGTGTCGGAACACTAGGACTATCCTATGCATTAATAAAGTATAGCGACATTCCGTCAGACTTTGGCAGATCGAAATTTTATTTTGACAGGCACAACCCTGCAGTCACATACATTTGGAGATTCGGATTTTCTTTTCATTAGTTCAGTAATGCTGTTTTTTGCACATCATCAGACACTCATATATCACTGGGCCCATCCAGAATAGCTGTCATGGTAAATGTGGAAGTCGTATAATATAAATACCATCCTTGAGAAATAAGAATGACAAAACAAGACCCTACAAAACCTGAAGTAATATTTTTTATAGATGAGACCTGCCACCAGCTTTACGCTTGCCAACGGATATCAATCCTTCTTTTTTTTGTTATACAACTTATGATGTGCGTACCTACCTCTTTACCCTCCGTTCTTTAGTTTTCAGAAATATTTTTTTATTTGGATACCACGCTACCTCTTTTTTCCTCGCTTTCAATTTTCAGAAACTAATTTTCATTTTGATAAACACCCACATAAATCCACATGTTGTAAATCAATCTCAATTCAAACCATTGACCCATAAAAATCCGATATCCCGACAATATTTCTGTGATGCGATTCTTTGCATAATTTACTTTCTTGAATTTCCTGCCGTCGCTATAATCCTTCAATTGGGACAGCAGATCCTTAATATATTTATGATAGCCGTGCTTCATATCTTAACGAACACCCAGATAGATAGCCAATGGCGATCATAACCTCTCTACACATCGACGTACTGAACGGAAAGCGGTTCTCAATTTTATACCAAGCACTCCGTGCAAAATACTATTTATTAGTGACACATGCTGTCATTACTTAAACATAAACAGTCACGAATTCGATTTTTAATGAAATTAAGAAACTCAACTACTCACGTTTAAAAACACTTTAGCGTATATATGGGGGGGGTAGTTGTCCTCTTTTACACTTACGGGAAGGGGGGGGGGGCTCCAGGTTTCTTTATTTCGATACACCCTAATATTCATGTCTTAGATTTATTTCTTAACATGTGGCAGAAATTTGTCATTATACTATGATTAACGCATTCTATGGATACAAGGGCTTCCTCCGCGTCCGGAGCCACCCCTTATCCCCTTACGTGTGTAAAGACTTTATTCCCACTTATTGTGTTACATGTTTCATTGGCCAGTCAAGAGTGGCACACTGTTCTTCATAAAGTTGGAATAATTTTTTCAGTCCCATCTCAAAAGTAATTTCAAGTTGAACGGCTCAGTAATCATATTAGAGTAGGTGAATGATTACATGATGAGTCCCCACTACCCAGGTTCCCTAGGCTATGCCTCGTCGCAACGGCAATGTCAATACGCCGGAGAGTGCTTGCACTCCGACTGGAAGGGTCAAACAGCCAAAGTCGCTTACAAACAAATCCATCGAGAGGTGGGTCATTTTTTGAGGGCACAAAAATGTATGGCGACACTATTGACTACCAGACGAGATGATCTGCCGACTGCTTGATTTGTGCCGTAAGAGCCATGAAAATACCAACGAGCTGTCTTCGTCATTTGTGGAGAAGACATTATAGAATCAAAACGCTTTCCCTCCAAACTGTAATCTGAGATTGCTTCAACATGTTACCGAGCAGGACGAATGACCAAAATCCACACCTAACCGTTCACCACAGAGTTGCTCGGTGTCGCTGGGCTAGGGGCACAGAAGATTACCGCCGATATACTGACGACATGTTGTCTTTAGGACGATAGCCGCTACATCCTCGACCACAAGATGGAAGACAAATGGTTTTCGTCGATTATCGTGGTTAGAACCCCGAGATGATGGTATTCATGAATCGCCTCAGGGGTGCGGCTCCGTGATAGTATTGGCCGTTATTTCCCATTCATGGAGGAAAAACGTCACTGGTGGTGCCAGATTGGAAACCTTAAACGAACGCCGTCTGTAACTGGGACCTTCTGGAAAACCACTGCCTTCCATATGCAAGAAGGGTTTATTCAAACAATTTGCGGCTGCAAAACGTCAACGCCAACGCCACGCCCCACAGGGCCGCTGTAGATTTCACAAACCACTAAATCGCTCTGTTCTGGCACCCTCTGGCCGAAAAGTGTTTGGGACAAAGGTAAAAAAAAGTGACGTCTAAGTTCAAATTGAAAAATAGTAGAAACTGGAACTTCCTGGGCCATATTTTGTTTTAGAAATTATTTAAAGGTAAAAAAACTCATCGTTGTCTTCATGTTTCAGTAGTTCGAAAACTCCGTGGTCAACTTATGGATTCTTCTTGCTGAATGGGATGCAGAGGTCTAGCAGTCCAAGGTAATGCATAATTAAAGCAACTGAGTCGCTTCATTAACGAGAAATTTACGTTTTAATTTGGGCCATTTTGTACATAAACCAATGGCAATGTGGTGTGAAACCTATAGGCGATGTGTGTAGGAGACTAGCAAGAAAAAGTTTGTGACCCCTGACCTCTAGTACATTGAACTTGTTCTTGTCATCTTGAGTTCAAGATTAGTTACAGACCACTAGTGTAGCCTGTGGAGCTACGGGGGGTGGTGGTGGGGCGGGGGGGGGTTTTTTTTAAGCATTGAAAATTAAGAGTTCGAAGACAAGTAAGTCAATAGAGCTGTGAAATACGTGTACACTTGGCTGGCTGAATCATTCAGATTGCGAAGTGAGTGGTGAGCTAGTCTACGACTAAGGTGCAAAATTCAGCAGTATGGCTTGTGCCAGTGTTATATTACTGTAGCCGATTTTGAAGTAGCCTCACCATATGGATAAAGCATACATCAGCTTTTGCGACCCGGGTGTACACAGATGATGGCTGCTCTTTCCAAATTGTGGGGCTATTTTGAGTCATGTTATCAGCTGTAACCTGCCTTTTGGCTTGACATACATGTACACAGCTGTCCCGAGTAAACACCCCACTCTATAGCCCCCTTCCCCGAGTAAACCCCCCCCCACAATCATTTCCCAAGGGCCAGGTGCTATGACGAGCAAAGAGTAAGTTATTTTATTTCTGATTACATAATTAAGCAAAGGAAATCAGGCAAGTTGTTGTTTCTCCTATTCTGGCTGTTAAGTGAGCTCCAACGAAATCTCCAGTAGATAGCTGAATATGCATGTTTTAGGACAACATTAATTTCTTGCTCAGTTATTAAAATAATGAAATTATTCTCATGAATGATCAAATTTGTCAAGATGGGTTGAAATAGACATGAAGTGCATTGATTTACAAATCTGAGGGTTCTGTAGATGTCACACCACTAAATAGATCTGGTCTGGCACCCTCTGGCCAAAATTGTTTGGGGAAAAAGGTAAAAAAAAGTGACGTCCTAGTTCAAATTGAAAAATATTAGAAACTGGAATTTTCCTGGCATATTTGTTTTAGAAATTTTTTAAAGGTAAAAATCAGCAAAATATCAAGACAAAAAGGTATGTGAGCTTACTGTATAATTAACAGTACTAATTTTACAACCCATCCCAAAGGAATATTTTGTACGGGGACTAGAAGCCACAGTTCGAGGGGATCGGAACTCATCGTTTTCTTCATGGCTTCATTATTTCGAAAACTCCGTGTGTCAACTTAAATGGGATGATCTTTCTGCTGAATGGGAATGCAGAGTTCTAGCAGTCCAAGGTGATGCATAATTTAAGTCACTGAGTCGCTTCGTTAATGAGAATTTACGTTTAATTAGGCCATTTTGTACATAAACCAATTGCAATTTTCATTTGGTGGTGTGAAACCGTAGTGAGGACAATTTCTTGAAGGCAGAGGGGTGGACCAGATACGATGGCCGCTTGGTGTTCCCCCTGATATGAAAACCCTATGAGAATGCCTGGGATTGCCTTAGGCCGAGCCCTCAATGACAGGGACAATCCTTCCTCAAGCGCTACAGGAGTTAAGTTGGACGCTCTGCCCATTGACATTATAAACCACCTTGTGGACAGTATTCCGCGACGTCTTGAAGCACTGATTCATGCCAGGGCCGGCCATACTCGATATTAGTGACAGATTCACATTTAAAACACTTCTATTGAACATTTCGATGCATGAAATCACCCAAAATGGGTTATCTGTAAAACTGACTGATGAGAAAAAAGTGTAACAGAATCCTAAATCTGCTGTTCAAACACCCTCTTTTCCTTTCAGACACAGTTCGTAAAGGGCTAATTATGGACTAAGTTCATGGTGATATGTTCGGAAGAGACTGATCAATCAAGTAGTGTGGCAATATACACCCCAGATATCAAAAATAACTCACACTGTGAGAATAATCTCATAAAAGTGGTAACAAATATTTTATTCCAACTTAATGAGCAACAATGTACTTGTTTGTAGGCTGTTAGTGTTAAAAACTGACCAGACATTTAGAAATATAACCTTTTGTTTAGTAATTAAAATAGCCAAAATGGAATTAAAGATAGTCACTTTAAATGCTCAATTCTAAAGTTTGAAATGATCAGACTTTTCGTTTTGATGCATTAAACATTCATGTGTAGTATAACAGTGCCATAGGATACTCTGTATAACAAAATATCCGGATCCGGAATTTTATAACAAAGTTGTGATTTTTATGGACAAGCATTATGTATATGCCAAAACACGATTTCTTTAGAAATTGAGGGCGTCCTCCTTGGGAAATCTCTGAGTAAGCCTTTAAGAAAACATTTCTAATCTCGAATGTGAACAAGTTGCCTGGGCTCATCAATCGACATTTACAAGTTAATACTTTTACATGTGCAATAGTTGAATAGAAAGCCATCAGTAGATGCTGTCGAGAATTAACTCAAGGCCAAAACGACACTTTGTATCCACAGTGATGAATTGTAAATTCAAACAGGATATTTATTTGGTTGTGTGTTTGTTTATTTCTTTTTGTAATTGTAACTGTAACGCAAGTAATGCTATACAATTATACAACTAAATGTATTACGGTATTACGGTTAGAGGGCATTCGAAGATTTCGTATGAATGGCACCCTCAAATTTAGACAATTAAATTTTAAAGGCTGACTCAGAGATTTCGAAATATAATATTTGAGTGTAATAATTTAAAATAGTCAACTAGAACTAAAGATAGTAACCTAAAATGCAATTTTCCAAAGTTTGAGATGAATCAGATTTTTCGTTTTGATGCAGTAAACATTTATGTATATTATTAGGTCCCATAGAATACTGTGTATAACACAAATTCCGGATCCGGAATTTTATAACAAAGTTGTGATTTTCTATATGAAGGACTTTGATTTGAGCTTAGCTATTTCACACAGTGGTTAGTATATGTACAAGTATTGTATATGCAAAAAAAAAGCACGATTTGTTTGGAAAATTCCGAGGGCCGCCCTCCTAGGGAATGGGAAATTATTGATGAGTCAGCTTTACCAGATTTTGTATGTGTGTTGTATATAAATGTCCCAGATACAAAGCTTATCCAAACAAATTAGAAGAGAAAACAACTGTAATTCCATCGCTGTTCTGTACTTGACCTATACTCCGGCGGATGTTGGTTTTGCATGAAAACGAGCGTAAAAATGCCAATTGACACTGATTAATTAATGGCAGAGTTTTTTAGCAGGGCGGAAACAATAGAAAAAATAGAGGTAGGAGGGGGCGAGGTAACTCCCTTTCGGTAAAGACGGTTAAACTCTAATATTAAACGTATCAATTCTGTCATTTCGTTAAGTTAGTGATATTGATGATCTCCGGTCCTTTTTAGGATACAACTGGCTTGACGTTTGCTGGCCCGCAAAACATATCGATGTCATGTGGCAAGACAGTTACGTTAATCTCAAGGTCAGAAATGTTGAATGCTACACCGATGCTCAGCTAAGCGCTATCCCTCCTTGAGATGGGGTTATACCTGTTTCGAATCACAGAGGAAAATCCTCCTCCGGTAATTATTCTGTCTTCTGTGGGATAAGTTTAGACGGGATAGAGACTAGAGAGAGAAGAAGATCATATGGGTCATGCTTCGTATTATATTACAGATAGTTCGTTGTTCTACATAGCTCCTGATGTATAGTATAGACCGTATTCAATATGACGTCAGCCACCAGACATGTTGGTGGAAAGATGCATACATCCAGGACTAAAATACATTAAGCTGTCAAATCATTCATTGTTTAGCGATTGCACAGGGCTCATTACTTGTAGTGTGGGAACGGATCATGGGTACGGGGATGGGATATGGTACGGTACAGGACCATGGGTATGGGTACGGGTACGGGGTCGAGCCGTGGGGCGGGTACGGGTCAGGGTCCCAGGACCACGGTACGGTCGGGTATGGGTACGTGTCCAACATGTGACAAAGTCATGAGTATGGGTACGGGTACGGGTCCAAGCCCATGGGTACGGTATGGGTTACGGGTCCAAGCCCCATGGGTACGTGTATGGGTACGGGTCCCGTTTACGACAAACCCATGGGTACGGGGTTTAAGTCTCATGGTATGGGGTTACGAGTTTTTGGGTACGGGTACAGACCTTTGAGTAAATATTACCTGGTACATAGACAGGGTGTCTCAGAAAGAATTACACCCTAACTATAAGGGAAATAACTTCAAAAGTAAGTATCACATTTGAGAAATTTCAAAAAAGAATCTAAACCACAATTACTTTTTAATTTTAATGTAAACACACTCGATTGGTTCAGTAGTTTTTAAAGATAGCGATTATGTAAACATGTTAATGGACACTTCCTCCCAAGTTGCTCACAATAATGCAAGATTGAGTTAACTACCGTCTGATTATGTGTTATCTGTTGCAAGTGTCTTCGTTTCATTCCCCAAAGAACCGGCCTTGTTTAATTATTTTGTGAGTTCAATGCCATGTTGTTCGTTTTATTATCGTTAATAAACAATTACCGTGACAATTATAACAAAAATCCACAAGAAAAAAAAAAACACTGGTAAATAATAACAAGAATGATAATCTTATTAGAAACCAACACCAATAAATCTGTCTAGAAAATGTGAATATGTTAGTTGAACTAGGGGTGGCACTGCATAGAATGAATTGAGGAGAAGTTTAATCAATACTTTTAACAGGTGCGATAAAAATGAACAATAAGATTTTACCAAATAGTTTTTATTCAAATAAAAAATCATCTTATCCAATAAGATGGTGGATTCGGATTCTACATTAAATAATTAAAGGCATGATTTGAGTTTGCAAAATTCAAAATTCCCGCGTTTTTTAATGAAGAAGTAACTGACACGAGACAAGATGGTTGGTCAACATTTGTTGCCATACAAAGGGCACGTTGTGGTTTTCAGATATGTCGAAACTGCGTCAAAACATACTCTGGTCAGGCAGGAAATTTAGATTAATATTCCACAGAAATCCTCCTTGCCAAGAAGACAATCTTGAACAATTGTTAAAACGTGAAAACGGGTAGGTAAAATCAAAGTTTTGAACAAGAGTCGCGTGGCGGAAGGCGGAAAACCGCCCGAACTTTACAGAACATTACAGTCATCAGACGAGCTTCCTCTAAATACCAAGACAAAGGTGCAGATTTGGTAACATTTGCCACAAAGACTATGCATTTGTTACATTGCAAAAATATCATTTATATAAAGTAAAAAAAGAAAAAACTGAAATAACAAAAAGAAAAAAGAAAATGAATGAAGAAAGTAAGAAAGAAGTATTGATTATTTCTCGCCTGTTGTGCCTGATTCACTTTATTACAAAACTTGGGAAAAGGAAGGGTCATTGACCCATGTGTTATAATCGTTCTTATTTCTTCAAAAACTACTGAACCGAAATAGAGTGCTGTTTACAATTTCAAACATATTGAAAAAATATTGTGGTTTAAGATTCTTTTTAACATTGATCAAAGGTGATACTCACTTTGAAGTTATGATCACCATAGTTATGGCGTGTTAATCTTTCTGAGACACCATTTCCTGTAAGTGCAAGGTTCCAAAAAGCTTAAAGACACTGTAAGTGATCGACCTGAAAGAGTCAATATGATTTGAAATTTGCAGGAAGAGCCTATAGAATAGAGGGTAAGTCTGTGGAATCCTTATAGATTTTTTAGCAACTGAAAAAAAGGTGGCAGAAAAGGAAAGAATCAGTGCTTCACTTTCAAAGGTATGTCCACTTCCCATTAGTTGTTGCCATACATGTAAGTTCCCTATGGGTAAAGTTCATTTTTCATTCAGCTATTGGGAGAGTTAATGGACTCGAACAGTGCAAATTAATTGTGAAAACACTAAGGCAAACGTGGTGCATAGTACTGCATATTGCATACTATAATATCCATGGTGCACGGTGTATCTGTATAATTAAGTGACAAAACTGTAGATTAGACTGAAAATAGTTGCGGATGTTATAAATAAAGGTGCAGCAAAAGATACATATTTTGATTTTTGTGATTTTGTGAAAAGTGAAAACAAAAGTAAATTAGAGTTTTATTCTAATTTTTAATATAAAACCAGTTCTATTTGCTTCAAGCACAAAATTTGAAATTTCATTTTTTGTACCAAAGAACTAATTCTCGGCTTAGTCCTCCAGATGTGGAGCTTAACATTCAGTGCAAAAAATATTTTTTAGAGACACCCGGTGTGTAACTCCCTTGTTGCACCTTAACATTCATCAAAGTAAAACAATTAAACTCCATTAATATCCATTAAAACAAAAGAATGCGCTCAGTTAGTTTGTTTTTTAAATTATATATCTTTTTTTGGAATCCTTACGACTATAGACAAACAATATGGAAACTGTTGGTACGACCAGGGTATTGGATAGTCTGCTGAGCAGACTCCTCCATATGTACAATTATCATACTGCCATATAACTTCATCAATGAGAGGAGTCATGCCAAAAATAGTGTTAACTGATATGACAAAATTTTTGTCTCGCATTCTCCAGAAATTTTCACGCTTTAGCGACTAAATTTACCCGATTCCCCTTTAAATATTCTTAGAGTGATCAACAACAGGATAGTCGTAAATATCTTCGTCAACTTTTTATGAAGTGAAATTTAATGAAATTTCAAGACTTGTAATGTAAGATTCGGAATGGTGACTAAGTCCTGATTTTGTATGCCAGGTCTTATTTATGAAAGCTTTAGCTGTATTTAAAATTGGATATTACTGGTGCTAAAGGTAGAGATGTTTAGCGAAAGCACCGGTGTCATATACGAAACATTGGAGGTGACATGTTGTCAGTGGCGAAATTTGAAGCACCACCAAAAAGTCATAGATGATACACAGAGTGTTTGGGACTCACATATAGACTGTTAAAGGAATACTGTTAAAGAAACGTCATGTGAATGAGTCCCAATATGGGACTAGGGTATGGACGGATACAGGTCTGGACCATGGGTATCGGTTACGGGTCCGAAACCGTGGGTATGGGTCCAAGACCAGGTGTAGGGTCGGGTCCAAGACATGGGTAGGGGATGAGTCCGACCAGCGGTCAGGGTACGGGTCCGGGTCCAAGACCATGGGTATGGGTCCGATAGGTTCGAGACCATGGGTACGGGTCGGGTCCAGCATTGATAAAGTTCTGGGTAAGGGATACGGGTAGGGTCCTGAGATATGGGTTATGGGTACGGGTACGGGTAAGCAATTTTGTACCGGGTAGTACGGTACGGTATAGGTACGGGTACTACAAGTCTGCAGGGATCATTGACCGGTGAATGTATTTTTCGTTGTGTAGTACTGGAATGCGTCTATCTGGTCCACCAAACATGGCTGGCTATTGACACGGTCTCATTTCTAATCGATTAATCCGGATATAACACGGGGATTACATTACATGTAAACTTCGTACTTTAGGGTATTTAGACCGTTTTCTCAAACTAAAAAAATGACAGTTTTTCTCGACGGACTAAGGACTGTAATCGGGATCTTATCTCTCAATAAGACAAGCAGGTATGATTTCAATGCTCTAGCCCAAAACCCAACATGGCTATACACTGAATAAGTACGATTTACCCATCCTGAAATGATTAATATTATCTCAAAATACTAATTTCGAGAGAACTTCTAATTTAATTAGATATGCGACAAATGATATATAAAATGCGTCACTATACGAAAACGACAAATTAACAAACTTTAAAATGTGTCAAATAACAAATACGTTCATAAATACGTAGTATGCGAAAAGTTTGCGAACTACGTCAATATGTAAAAACGGCCAAAATAGCAAATCTACCGTGAACTAAAATACGTCGTACCAAAACGTGTCACTATGTGAAACGGCCAAATACTTCAAATGCAGATACGATGAGGGGGCATGCTCAGAATAGATTGTCGATTTGTATGTGATGCGGACAAATACGTCGCATGGTTCATTATATCGTTCTTATTAAGATACTTTAGGGTGTGAAATTCGGTGAAAAAATGATAGGTTTTTTTTTAAAAAACAAACTTATTTGACCAATTCCCAAACAAAAGGTAAAAATCGGACAGGTCACTATGGGACGTAGCCCACGGAACATAAATAAATAAATAAATAAATAAATAAATAAATAAATAAATACACAAATAAATAAATACATAAATAAATAAATAAATAAATAAATAAATAAATAAATAAATAAATAAATAAATAAATAAATAAATAAAATAAATGGATAGCAGGCAAGTTCAAAACAAGGTCTGCTGTTTTCTTTCGTGCTTGTTTGTCCAGTAAACCTTCGAAACGTTCTCGGAAGGTGATCTACAACCGATCAAGTGCAATTTGAAAGAAAATTTGTATCCTCAAAAAATCTCCTCCTGTCAGTTTAAATTTCGAAAAAGAAATGTATTGCATAGGATTGCCTACATATTTGAAACCAAAGTTCACTTGAAAAAAGGTATTGTGAACAATTTTGAACATTGAGTGAAATATTGCTTCAAAGTTTGGGTGTAGGATTGCATAATTGCATTGATTTCAGAATAATAAAATGGTTTGACATTTTTTTTTATTTGAAGGTTTACACAAAGGTATCAAAGCAAGCAAAGAATGTCAAAATGTACTTGTGTAGACTCATCCAAAGTCTCTTTGGGCATATTCAACAACAGTGATTACGTGGACAGTCAAACACGCATTAAAATGACAATCAAATTACCTGTATAAAAACAAATGAGACCTGCAATGTACACGAATTACACTATTTGGCTACCTGACCAGCTAAACATAGGTTTCAAATGTGACGTGGAGCAGATGGGAGTTCAAATAATTCTACTCTTCAATGGGATATGGTAATATCGTGAAATCTAAAGTTACTGTTCGTTATTAAAGTGAGATTGATCTGCAAAGCAGTTATTTCTTTATTTCAGATGCATGTCAATTAAAGGGGGTACAAACCTAATTGATACTTAAAGTCATTCATGTTATATTGAAAATCATCACGGGACTAACTCTTAACATGGCGTCACATTAGCAGAGACGTCAATCTGGCATGGACGCGCCCATCAGTTCCTCTTTTTCTAATCAATTGACTTATTGTAATACACTATAAAAATACCAGGAGTAAACAGGGGATCGCTCTGTAAAAAGAGTAAAATCTTAATCGGAATGGAGTAAATTTCACTCCATTTTGAGTTAGTTTTCACTCCATGGAGTAAATTTCACTCCATTTCGAGTAAGCTTTTACTCTTTTTTACAGGGCGATCCCCTTTTTACTCCATATGGAGTAATTATTTTTTACAGTGTAAAGTCATTGTTGAGAATCATTTCAAATTGTTTTATCACATGTAAACCAAACTCAGACTGTTTTTCTTTGTAAAACGTTAAAATGCGAAGTGGAGAAACTACAGTAGATCGGTATTTTCCGCGTAATCTATGATTAAAACATCTTCGCCAGTCAAGAAATTTATTATCAATGAGTGTTTTGTTTTTAAATAGCATCACCGTAAATGCTTTTTCATTAGCTTTTCAATCAAGAGTACCAAATTGAAGGTTGCCAGTGTTAAGGAAACAATTTAATCTCGATTGTGAGCAATAAAGTTTTCCTGGGCTCGTCAATAATCGACATATAAAGCAAATATTTTTAAGTAATATTGCATCTAAAACAGAAAGCAGCCCGTTCGTCAGCGTGTTACACGAAGTTACGCGGTTAGCCGAGAGCGATTTTAACTGCATGCTCTTTACACTTGTATGGTCAAATCCATGGATATGGTCTTGCGCCATGATTTGGGGTATAGGAAAAGTTACATTTTCAAAAATACTTTGCAACATTTTCTAATGTATCATTAGAACCAAGAAGGTGTTAAGCTGGTCTATATTTCATTTTAGGTAATTTATTTAGCTTTAAAATGATAGCAATTTGATATCGTAATTTGAATGGGCTGGAGGTGCATACGGGTGAGGTGCATACGGATGAGGTATGTGTTAAAGTATAATGATTTTTGATATTCATGGCTTTTTGAATTTTTTGTACCATATCTTTGTAACACAGCCATGTATTAAAATAAATAACATCTCATTTTGTTTGTTATTTACGTGGCATTCATTTTGACTAATACAACAGTTTAAGCTATGATGACAGTTAAAATTTTACTACCTTTTGCATTGTGAGGTAAGGTGTTTTCTTATACGATGCTGTACAATCTGTGTCATATATTCTCTCGAATTTCTTTTTAAGTAATTATCCTACCCCAGCAAAAGTATCAATACATTTTCAGAAATACAAATATGCCGCCCTTTCTTCTGTAGGAGGTTGCTTTAAAAAGTTTTGACTGATGTTGTCATAAAAAAACAAAAAAATTAAATATTTTTTGAACACCTTGAAGCTTCAGTAAGGCAACATCTTCCATTGTTACAAGTTCCCTTATTCGAAGGCTTATGATGTCCCCTACACATCTCAAGGAGTTCCCATATGAGAATTAAAGGTAAAAAATTAGACTGTTACAAAATTTTGCACTTTTTACACTAAAATTTCACTTTGCCACCCTCTAAGACACTTGTGGCACCCTGTATATTAACATACAAATTGCATATTTGTCTTCCTTACATTTCAGCTTTACAACAATACATAGTTTTATAGGTAATATTTTGTAGTTTCAAGCATGTAACACACTTTGCCCCCCCCCCCAACTCATGGCGCATGACCATATGAGAATAATTACTAAGGAGATTTTGGAACATTTGAAAAATAGTGGGCCTCAAGGTTTTTTTTTTTAATTTATATTTTTGCATTATTGTAAAGCTTTTATTTACATTCGCCCTCAGATGAAATGATTAAGCCCAAACCAGCGCCCTTATGGGTAAACGGAACGATCTTATAATAAAATGACTCCGGAGGCATTTTATTCAGCAGACGACGGAAATGGCGTTTAACACAAGAAAATACACGCCGGAGTTGATTTGTGGTTTTAATAGCAATGAGTACAAGTCTATGATATTCATGTAACATACGGCAAACTTAAGAGTTAGCCTACAAATTACCTGGAATTCTTTAGCCTCTTATCACTATCTGCTTTTGGATATGCTATTTTTATGTGTAAAATATACCTTTATTCTTCCAAAGGCCCAGACTACCAAATTTGCGAGTAAATTGAAGAAAGTTCAGATTTTGTGAAAATGTTTCAATACCGCTTTAAAGAAAGCAAAACTAACTAGCAAAGAACACGATCGACCTGCCAAATGATGTGACTTTAATCAGTCTATGTGGCCTCTGATCTCGATGTCTATACATTCCATATCAGCCTTGAGTCATGGATTCCTCTGAGTGGATTTCGCGCTCATATTAATTGCTTTGAGATAAAAGAAGTAATTAATATTTTTTTCAAAGAACGGCCCTTTAATCGGCCTACGCCACTTTTAACCCTAATTCGAGCACACACCATGTGAGCCTCGGGTCATTGGTTCTTTTGACCAAGTTTTGGTGTCATATTGATTATGTTGATTTGCAAAACAACAAAAAAAAATCAAAATCGACCCACGTGACGTTAAAACCCAATCCGAATACATCGCATAATAGAAAGAATGAAAGAACGAAATGAAGGAAAATGACAGAAAGAAAGACGGAAAGAAAGCAAGGAAGGAAAAGGAAAGAAAGAAAACCACATTTCTCACATAAAACAAAAATAAGATAAAATAGAAAAAAAAAACACCAACACCGTGCTATATCTTCTTCCCTTTGGACTTTTATTGCCCAAATCCAAAAGGTTTTAAAATTTTAATGGGCATGCATCGTGTTGGAACACTAGGACTATCCTATGCATTAATAACGTATAGCGACATTCCATCAGACTTTGGCAGATTGAAATTTTATTTTGACAGGCACACCCATGCAGTTACATACCTTTACATAAACCAGGAGATTCGGATATTCTTTTCATTAGGTCAAGTAATGCTGGTTTTGCACATCACGCCACTCATATATCACTGGGCCCATCCAGAATAGCTGTCATGGTGAATGCGGAAGCCCTTTAATATAAATACCATCCCTGGGAAATGAGAAAAAAATAAATCAACGCCCTACAAAACATGGAAGTAAATAAAACAAACATATATGAAAAAAAATAAACACAAGGAAAAAGGAGAAGTAGGGAGAGAGCTTTCTGTTGATACTATCCTGAACGTTTGTTCGAGAGTCCAGGCCCGATCATATTTTATACATGAACTGCCAGCAGCTTTACGCTTGCAACGGGAATTAATCCATCATTTTTGTTATACAACTTAGGATGCGCGTACCTCTTTACCCTCCGTTCTTCAATTTTCAGAAAAAATCATTTTGGATACCACATAATTCACATGTTGTAAATCAATATCAAATCTATTTTCTGCATCAAAATTTCAGAACATTTATTTTGATGCTTTTCAATCCATTGACCATTACCAAATATTCCGATAATATTTCAGTGATGGGATTCTTTGCATAATTTACTTTCTTAAATGTCATCCTTCGATATAATCCTTCCATTGTGACATGCATATCCTAAAGTATATTTTGATATCCTTGCTCATTCTTAAAGAAACACCCAGATATCCGATTGTGATCATATAACCTCTCTGCAAAGGCTATTGATATTTGGCAAAGTACTTGAACAGTTGAACACACTGTGCGACAGAATATGAATTATAGAAATCAGTGGATTGGTGTTATCCCGAGTGATAGAAGTGATTTCACATATTACACATGCTGTCATTACCTAAACATACAGTCACGAATTAGACTTGAATGAAATTAGGAAACACAACTTTTAACACACTTAAGTGTATATGGGGGCGGTGGTTAAGCTGTCCTCTTTTAACACTTAGGGAATGGGGGGGGGGGCTCCAGGTTCCTTTATTTCGATACACCATGTAATATAAATAGTTTGACCTATTCTAAACTAAAACAACTACATTGTTTTGCTCTTATTTCTAACATCAATATTCTTCAATTTGTCATTCACCTAATTTTCATGTCTTAGAATAATCTTTAACTGGGCAGAATTTTGCTGAATTATTCATATGATTAACGCGTTTTATAGATGTAGTAATGCTTATAAAAATTACTAAGATTTGTATTAAGATATTACGCTTAAGGGGCATTCGAAGATTTCGTAGGAATGGCCCCCTCAAACTTGGACAAAGGCACATTTTGTATGCGTGTCCGGATACAAATGTCCGGATACAAAAGTATATCCAACTTTAAAATCGAATAGAATCAACTGTAATTTCCATCACTTTGAGAGGAGATCATCCTGTACTTTACTATACTCCGGCGGATGTTTGTGTTTGTATGCAAAGGATCATAACATGCCAAATGACAATGACATCATATAATTTAAAAAGGGGTGTTAACAGGACAGAAAAAATAGAAAGGGAAACGAGGTTAAACTGTAATATTAAACGTATAAAACTCTGTTCATTTGTTACAGTTAGTGATCTTGATGATCTCCGATCCTTCCGAAAGAGAGAGAGAGAGAGATCATATGTCATGCTGCGTATCATAATTACAGAGCTACCATGCATAGTATTTCGTAATCAATTAATCCGGATATAAAACGGGATATTATATTACATCTAACTTCATACTTTATACATAGACCTTTATCTCAAACTGAAACATGGCAGTTTTTCTCGACGACTGAGGACTGTAATCTGTCGATAGAATAAATAGATACAAATAAATAAAGATAAGCAGGTTATGATTTCACTACGCTAGCCCAAGACACAACTTGGTTAATACACTGGACGAGTTAAACTTGGTTAATATACTGGGCGAGTTTAGACTTTATATCTGAAATAAAAATGTAATAAATAGATAAATAAATAAATAAAAATAAATATATAGTCGGTCGCGTCTCATAGTGACGTATTTGAAAAATATTCATTTTGATAGTA
Source organism: Ophioderma brevispina (assembly GCA_023653785.1). Lineage (NCBI taxonomy): Eukaryota > Metazoa > Echinodermata > Ophiuroidea > Amphilepidida > Ophiodermatidae > Ophioderma > Ophioderma brevispina. The sequence goes on from JAMKCH010085110.1 coordinate 20,285, forward strand.
ACCGATTTGAAGATTTTGCGATTTTTATACCTAGTTGAAAATCGCTAAAGTTAAATGTCAAATATATTTCATTGATCAACTTCTAATTTACTTAGAAATGCGAAAAAATATGTATAAATGCGTCACTATTTGAAAACTACAAATTAGCGACTTCACCATGTAAATAACAAATACGTCTCACAAATACGTCGTTATGCGAAAACTTTGCGCAACTACGTCACTATGTGAAAACAGCAAAATAGCACCTCTACCGTGAACTGAAAGACACGTCGCACAAATACGTCACTATGCGAAACGGCAAATGCTTCAAAATGCAGATACGATGTTGTGGTCCTGCTCAGAATAGATTTTGGATAAATGTCTTGTTATGTGGTTCTGTATCGCTTCTTATTAAAACCTTTGTAGACTTTAAATTTGGTGAATTTGTTATACAAAACAAACTTATTCGAGAAATTTCCTCAAACAAATGTAAACTACTACTACTACTACTCCTACTACTACACTACTACTACTACTACTACTACTACTAACTACTACGACTACTACTACTACTACTTTAGTCCACGCAAGTCTATGAAAAATACTAGGTACAACACCGACAAAATGCTACAGAGGTTTTCTGCTGTAACTAGCAGTAAAGACTCCCAAACAACATATCAAAAAGGTAGAAAAAGGGAAGTCTGGAAAGACATGCTAATTACATTTGTCTTAAACGTGGACGTATACCCCCATAATTTAGAACAAGGTATATAGCTCTAAATCATTTTCCGGGAGATTTTCCATTTTTCCTGTTATGTTTGAACATGTTTTGCATTGCTTATTCCTGCAAGGTGGTGTTGTAGGCGACTTGTAATTAATATGTTAAAAGTGGAAAGTGTGGTCATTATTCAGAATGGCCGCAATTTTCCCGCATTAAAATTAATTTTGCATTCTAGATGATTTGTCATACTGCACACTCTGGGATGGGGAGATCTTTATTTAACCAACTATTTATCAGAGATAATTTATAACAAACACACTGGTTCCAACTAGTGCCGGGGGCACTCCATATGCGAAGTTGTGGGTATGTTCCAGGTGAAAAATAGGATCCTTTCGCGGGTCCTTTCAGATAAAATGTACCCAAAAATATCCTATAAATCATTCGGTACAAACAAGCGAATAAAAATGGTGTCATCGAGTATGAAACTTAGTTTCAAATGAAGGGGCCAATGATGTTTAAACCTGAAGTTAAAATAGGAGTGCGTCTTTTCCAGAGTTCATATTGCCATGAGTTAAAAATTGCTGCCATGAAATCATAAAATTGTTAAAATTGTGCACGTAGGCTAGAAAAATTTTAATTAGGGTGTTCAAATTCTTTTAAAAAGTGGATAATTTTATGCAAACTTGTAATAAAATGGATATCAGGAACGAATAAAATGGGGGTTATTGAGTATGTGAACATTTTAAAAAGGGATTTGAATATGTGCTGCACATATCTACTACAAAGCATCATTTGAGAATGCTGCACATAAAGTCAGCCTAATCTAAATGCCAAAGAGATGGAATGGAATACATGACCGTCAACGAGGAAGAGCATCATCAACCTATCTGCACTACACACGGTACCCAACTCAAAAAGGTTAGACCTCAAGTACCTCGGGTCCTATGTTGGACAGCAAGAAAGACTCAGGAGCGGCTCAGGAGTTAGAGGGCCGTGGCCTGATCGCTAATAGCATCGTCCCCATACTCCAAGATTTTACCGGAAGTGGTCAACATTTTGGTATTGGAAGAAAGCTACTCTTTTTCTCATTTACCCTGTGAAATCTTAGGGCTAATGGATATTTGGTTTGGAAGTTATGAGTGAAAATGTACCCCATTTTGGTCGACCGATATTAATTTTACACATATAGGGCTAAGAAAATCCTATTTTTAGCTCTCACATGAAAATGGGTTGAAATATCAGCGCAAAACTCTACAGATGGGGTTTAGGGGTGAAGACCATTCTATCAAGATGAAAACTTTATTTACTTAAATCGGGTCGTCCCCTTTTAATATATTGTATAATAACAAAAATATAGGCAAAAATGGCACATAGGTTTTTATGCAAATTAGCATGTCTTGCCATGCTTCCTTTTTTCTACCTTTTTGATATGTTGTTCGGGAGGGCTTGTACAACAATTTACAGCAAGAAAACCTTCTGTAGCAGTTTTGTCCAGGTCATACCGTAGATTGAGTGGACTACTTCTACTGGTATCATTGTACCATTCATATTCCCTGTTTACTATGTTAGTCACAGAGATTTTCCAATCAACTTAACTTTGAATTGGAAAGTCTCAGGTTAAATAAATAACAACTTTTCTTTCATGAGATTTTCGAAAACATATATTTTTGGAAATAATTAATAAAAACCGGACATCTAAGTTAATTGAAGAGGCAGTAGCTACCATAGCAACATGTACGGAATAAACCGTGACCTTGTAGACGAGTCCATTTGAGTACAGTGCTGAAACAAATGATGCATACAGTACTGAATGGAGAACACAATAGACAAATGGGTGGTAGGACACTCAGTCACACGGACAATGTAGTACCGGGTGAGTCAAAAAGATTCACACACATTTTGTTTAAATTTTTCTACAGCAGTAAAAAATCTACCGAAGATATTGACTATCATATATAAAACAAGATTATTTCACCTACTCGAGAAAAATTTTGAATTTTGATTTTTGAACTTTGCATTGAGAAGTTATGCTAACTTAAAGATAGGTATCCATTTTTCACTCTGTCCACGGAATCGTTGTTGTGGAATATGGCCAAAGAGACTTTGGATGAGTTTTTTTTTTTTTTTTTTTTTTTTTTTTTTTTTTTTTTTTTTTTTTTTTTTTTTTTTTTTTTTTTTTTTTTTTTTTTTTTTTTTTTTTTTTTTTTTTTTTTTTTTTTTTTTTTTTTTTTTTTTTTTTTTTTATCCTTTCCTCTCCCTCCCTCTCTTTTCTTTACTCCCTTTCTCCTTTTCCCACTTCCCTGCATGCTTTACCGGTAGCTTAAGCTTGTTTCCAGGTCAGATACATGGGGGAGGCCGGGAGGGGAAATGTGTCCCCTTCCCCTGTTACGCTATTGTCATTGACTAGTGTTTCATAACATTTGGTACGGATTAGGTAATGGTTACTTTAGAAAAAAAGGTTATTAAGCATTTAGATAACTCATTGGCTTTGCTGCTGTGGGCGTGAAGAATTGTACAACCGTGGTAAATATGGTTTTGGTGGGGCTTTCCGTTAATTTACCATATCTACAATATGGGAAAAGGCAAACTTTTCGTGTTTTTTTACCAATGACAGTGGATATGATGAGCTATTGTTTTCATGTATAAAAATAATTTCAAAACTTGTTAAATATTTTTTAATATTTTTCTGAAATCCAGTGTAAATCTTTTTGACTCACCCTGTATATGACACCGGTACTTCTTCATAAGCCTACACGACTGCAGACTATAAAAGAAGTCCATACTGTCGTAGGAGCGTGTGTAGGGTGGACAGGAAAGGTAATGGTTAAGAGTGGATAAACAACAGAAGTCATACACTTAGATCCCAGGAAATGAGATGATAAACCTACTTCAATCAAATCTTTACAAGATATTCCATTCCAATAAACAAGGGCCAGAAAAAAGAATACACTACCCGTGACATCATTAATGAAATAATTGATTTTAAGTTAGTGGGTAATGAATAGATTCCCCCCAGTCCCCTGGAATTTTCTATTACTTCTCTGAAAAATCAATAGTTTTCACTAATTGATGTCATTACCAATCCAAATGAATGATCCCTGGTTTCCCTCCTTGTAGACTTGACACAAACCACGTCATTTCATTTGCATTTCCTGGGAACTTTAAGAGACTCGATATGTAAAACTTTTGAAGGTGTTTTGTATATTGGGTTCATTGGGCCAAACCAGAAATGAGATCTCGGTGTGTAGGAGTAACTGATGGTATGCTCATTTTAGTTGGACAATGTGCCCGGCCTGCCCGTGAGTCCAGGACAAAATCATGTTGTGTGTTTGGTATGCTTATTGAAGAGCATGCAGGCCTTACTTCCCACAAATGTTATTGCATAATTTGGAACCCATGTAGTATTGTAGACTACACATATTTGGCCACGCCCCGTCATATAATATTCAACATTTTGTTTAATTCATTTTTATTAAAAAAGTGTTGTTTTTGACCACTATTTATATTTTTTTATATCCGCACATTGTTGGGGCAACATTGATGGCCCATAGGTTTCTGCCTAGTATCTTACAATAATATAGCCATGCCTCATTAGGGAATTAACGATCTAAACATTATTCATAAATCAAGAATGTATCGTTATGCTCTGGCCTACTTTGTATTTAGCGATTGTGGCAAGCCATGGTCAATTTCTTTTTGGGGGGGGTTACGGTCTCATAAAACTTGACGTTTTGCTTTGTATTAAGTATTATGGTTTCTTTTTATTATTATTATTATTATTTAAGTAACTTCTTCGCCAAAAAGTCTAAATAATCGTACCAACTTCCATTTTACAATCTTGTACCAGAGATGAATTGAAATGGAGGGTGCCATTGTGAAGTGTGAGCAATGAGGTCATTAAAATGTGTGTGTATGTTTTGTGTGTGTTTTTTTGTGTTTGGGTTTTGAAACTCCATCACTCGGCACTTCAAGACAGCGATAATGTTCATACACATATACACAATACACAGTAAAGGTAGTCACTTACATGGCAGATAATTACTTGCATAATTTTGTTGTCGTTTGAATACATATCGCTTTCCTCCTAAAAAAAAATCCTTTTTGTTATTTCTGTTATATTGCTTACTTAAAAAAAAAACCCCCACCCCTGTTTTTTTTTTTTCTGATTTTGAATTTCGCTTGGAAGCCCCCCTCCCACCCATGATACACACTGGTATTATATTATGGCAAAATTCAGGATTTGGACTCATCAGCTAATCTTCTCGTCGGACTAAGTGGGAGAGTGTTTCACTTCTGTTTACATAACCGTGGAATACAACAAGACCATTCAAATCGAATGTATATCAACTATCAACTATAAATCCCATGTGATGCATGGCAGAAGCAACCTCGCTGGCGCTTGTGAAACATAATGTCATGTAAGTTATGAAATTGGTTTTCAACGATATTTTGAAACCAAACTTCAGCATCTTCATTTGCCTGTCAATGAGGAGTACCTATGTGTAGGTTGCCAGAGTCCCCAGGGTCCATTGTTAAGAAAACATTTCCAATCTTGACCGTGAACAACTTGCCCGGGCTTGTCAATCAAAATTTATAAGCAAATACATTTCAAATACAATCGCATCTAAATTAAAGCTCACAGTAGATGCTATTGAATCTTGAGTATTAAGCCCCAGCGGCATTTTATACCCTACATGGATGAACGGAAAATCTCAACATATTACGGGTACTGACCTTTTTCTTTCATTCAGATGTAAATCGTAATTCAGTATAGACAAACATGTGTTATAATTACTCTGCTTAAGCTATAATAATTAGCTAGACGTATTACTGGACAATTCGTTCGATTTGTTTCAGTTCGTGATCTTGATGATTTACGTTGGCGACATCTGGCTTTGGGTTTTTGCTGTGCGATTTCCCGAAAGTAATTAATTCCTATGCCCCAGCACCCGTGGGGTACTTCACCCACAACTGAGTGTGCCTCTAACGGGTCAAAACGGACCCAACTATGTAGTAGTGTGATTTGGTCTGTATTTGGTGTGTATTCCCGTAGGATTTCATGCTAAAATTGATTTTTGGGTTTCGATAGGGCCTAAACTGTCAGAAAATGATGGGGTGCCAATTTTCGGACTGATCCCCTTCTTCAAGGGAAATGTTACTACAGGGAAAAATTTAAAATCGATTCAAATTGTGTTTTAATGTACACTAACGCATTCGTCTCCTCATAAGGATTAGAAAAAATAATACATTTTTGGATCCTGTGAGACAATACAAACAACTTATCACCAATTTCACAAAATCTGATCATTGGGTAAATGTTTACACAATGATGACCTTGAACCATTACGGGGCTATAGCGCTTTAACTAAAGGTCGGAACCTAGGCAAATATATACTTTTGATAATCCTTAGAAGGAGATGAACATGTTAATGTACATTAAAACACAATTATGTAGATGATATCGTTGTACATACAACTACATTGGAAAAGCATCTTGAGAGACTGAATCAACTTATGATACGGTTAAGAAACGCCAACTTGACAGCAAAGCCTCCAAAGTGTTCTTTGGTTTTGAACGTATTGAGTTTCTTGGACATGTTGTGAGTAGAGGTGTCATACAACCTGTCCCCGAAAAACTTGAAACTATAAAGAATGTCCCACTGCCAGTGACAAATCTCAGTTGAAATCGTTTTTGGGCTTAGCTGGATTGTACAGAGAGTATATTCCAAACTTTGGCGCCATTGCAGCACCGTTGACTGACAGAACAAAATCTGGGGAACCAAACAAAATTAAGTGGAGTGCAAATCAAGAGCAAGCTTTTCAGTCACTCAAGAGCTTGTTTGGAAAATCGCCGATTCTGCACCTACCGGATTTTGATCGCCAGTTTATATTACGCACTGATGCAGTTGAGATTGCTTTTGGCGCAGTTTTGTTTCATGAGTTTCCCATTTTTTATATCTTATCAAGATGCTCGACAAGTCTCAAAGGAGATATTCAGTGATGGAGAAAGAATGTTTGGCTGTAGTGTGGGCAATTCTTAAACTTGAATCATATCTGTACGGACGAGAATTTATCTTGGAGACTGATCACAAACCTTTGCTATGTATGACCAGCTCCAAAGTTGCAAATGGTCGAATATTGCATTGCGCGTTGTCTCTTCAGCCGTACCGTTTTCGCATTGAGGCCATTAAGGGAAGTGAGAACATCGGAGGAGATTACATGAGCAGAATTGTTTTGGATGAATAGAGACTATGTTAATATTGCCCCTACTTGCATTTTGTGCAGCCATTATATTATTTTAATAGGCATTTGAATGTTAAGGATTTGTTTAGTGTAATCCTTGAGGAATTGTAAGTCCACTTATTTTAAGTGGCATAGTCTGTTATTAAATTGTAGCACAATTTATTTAAATGGGGACATAAGTGTCATATAGTTAGTGACCATTCCCTTAAAAGTAAATTGGACAGTTCCTAACTTACTGTGGCCTGCAGTAAGCTATTGTGCCTGAGGTATGCAGTACACACAGTAAGGCAATGTGTACTGAGGTATGCAGTGTGCATAATGTAGGGACAATGAACAGGGAGTGTGTAGCTCTTTTTTTTAAGTAGATAATCCCCTATAGGGATATAGTGCTTGTGTAGGAAAGTTGACTGGAGTTCAGTGCATATCCTATTTAGACATCAAGGGGAAAACATCTCGCCCATTTTGCCTCTGCAAAACGTATGTGAAACTACGCTATTAAAATCTCAGAGGAAAATTCGGCTATAGTAATTATTCTGCCTAGTGTAGAATATGTGTGGTAAAATATGACGATGGGGAAAGTAAGATGTACTGTAAAGAATATCATATGGCGGTATAATGGTGGTTCAACCTATCGTCTGCAGCGCTACTTAACCGATTAAACGGGTTACAGCCGGATGGCCGTTGACTTTCGTCATTACCTTCGATGGCTCACTACTCCCAGCGGAAAGCAACGGGGCATGGTCATATGGGGGGGGGGACTGAATTATGACATTGGGTGTAGGTACGATTAAAATAAGAGTGAGCAAAGAGGCGACTTTCAACTCAAGTAATCATTGACTGCAATTGGTCGTGTCTTTTTAGCTGTTAAAACCTGGCATATTCTTAAATGGTATCTTCACACCAGTGATGAAGAGATGTCTCACTTGTACATTTTCCCCTAAATGGCAACAGTGTTCAGAGCATCTGTGTTGGTAACAAATTGAGAGTGTAACGAGACTAGTCATGTGACTTCTTCTAAGTAGTGTCTCTACGCATACTCAGTCTGATTTTTATGTGATAAGAAACCTTCCAGATTTGCATTTCCAAAACTGGAGGTTTTGTTTAGAAAATAAATCGATAGCCTTGTGTGCAGCTTTTTGTTGATTGATTCTGTTTTGGTTGCTGGGGGAAACATGCCGGCAACATTACCCCGTGGGCACAGATGCCGTATATTTCGTCGGTACATTACCTGCTCGTCGTACATTTGTCGAAATGCTGTTGGGGGTGTGAGTGCGTGTATGATTACAGCATACAAAGCCAGAGGAAGGCAGAGCTATATATTGGAGCGGGTTTGGACTGCAAAATTGTCGACAACCCCTCCCCCTCGGTACAAAACAAAACGCAACCGCTTCCATTCGAAATATAGTAATAAATAATTTTAAAAAATGATGGTTGTGTTCAAAAATTTTGGTGGCCGGGGTGTTTTTTTTTTTTGGGTAAAAAAACTCACGTTTTTGGGCTAAAAAATTAAGAAAAAATCAAGATTTTATTAATTTCCTTTCTTTAGCAAAACAAATTTTAATGCTCATGCAATAACTATCAAGCTCTGACATTTATATTATAGATTTCTGTTTTATTCAATATATTAAAAGGGTATAGAATTTTAGCCCCCCATCACCTTTTTTCCTTAAAAAAGCAATCCTTTTTATCAACATGTCCACAACCGAGGTATTACCTGAAGCCTTTAATGCAATAGTATAACAGCCATATCAATAACAAAAAGGATTACTCTAAAACTAAGATTGTAATATTTTTTACCTTAAAAAAAAATATAAAAATAATAATTTTTCCGGCTTAAAACGTGCGCCCAAATTTCATTTTCGGCATAGACATCACCCTGCCCAACCAAATATTTCACACAACCATCATGTTCTTCAATCTTATATATTTATCCTATTCCTTCAAAATAAGGTGGTTGTGTTTTGGGTTGTACCGTTGGGGGGGGTAACTCGAAAACTCAGAGGAACTTTTCACGGCTCGGCCGCTCCGCTAATATAACAAGTGGGATGCGATGGTTGGCCTCGGTCCTCAACGACCCCCCCCACCCCCACACACACACACACCACCAGTCCCGACCCCCATAAAATTCATCTTCCCCTCTCACATATCTTATTCCGTAAAAAAAAAAAAATATCAATCTTCTCTTCTTTAGATATACTGAGTTTTTTGAATATTATTTTGCTACATTTCAACGTTTCCGGTACATTCACAAATCACAACCCCCGTCTCTAGAATCCTGGCTACGCCAACTGATGTTACATATTTATTGTGTCTGATGCTATTTGAACAGTTGCTCTTTTATGTTATCTGTTTTCCTTAATCAACTGAGGTTAAATGTTATTGAATTGTTTTAGTTTTTGAAAATACCTTTTTTTCTTTAATCTCGCTTGGTGCATCGATGAAGTAACAGACGACTCTAATTTCCCATAAGATTACATAACCAACCATCAGTAATAGACGTTGAGCGGAGAGACACAATATATTTTAACGGAAATGAGAATGTACATATCAATCTTTTTTTCGCAAAACCCAAAATACATAGATAAACCATATAATTCCAGAACAGATAAGGAAATCAGGAGCGGTGTTTTTTTTTGGGTGGGGTGAATTTTTGTGCTGTGGTTTTAATATCCCTAACGTCCGACGATCCCCGCCAAAAAGGAGGTAGCGTTATTTATTATTTTTATTGATTTGAGCTTAATATCCCCCCAAACGCAAGGCCAAGGGTTTCCCCGCTCCGTGATTTTTTAAAAAAGTGATTTAAATGGTCAATAAGTCTGCATTTGCTAATTTTAGCAAAATGGCGGAAATTTGACTTTGGTCCCAAGGATGCAAGATTTAACACTCACTTTTGAAAACCCTTAGCAAAGGAATAGTGTCACATAGGGAAACTTGACAAATTGATTAATCAGAGACTGGTTGTGATATTTTATCTTCACAAGAGTCAATAGATTAATCTCTAATCCAATTAACAAATATCACTACATTATAATATGCGTAACAACTTCTGGCGAAATTTAAGAAATAACAGCGTTTATGCTTAAGAAACATTCCGATAAACCTTCTTGATTCTATGATAAGATGAGCTCAATACCAACTGTAGTGAAAGAGGTGCGCTTCCGGATAAATTTTGAATTGTGCACACAAGTACTTTAGGCATTGAAAATTCACAAATTGGTGGAAGCACTTGTCAACTCCCCTTAAAGGACCCAGCTTGAGTTTCAAGGGTTCTACAAGGGTCAAAATTTTAAAATGATTCGAATGTGTTGAAAAGCACACCATGGTGTTGTCTGGTTCAAGGTTCCCCCCCCAAAAAGGTTAGTTTGCCACTATCTAGACTTATAGTTCCGGAGTGAAAAAGTCAATTTTGGTGTGTACGTGGGTCAAAAGTTATAGTGCTTTGATCAGTTAATATGTGTGCAAATTGTTCCTAACTTAAAGGGATTGTAAATAAAGATAGTTTGCCTTATTTGCTATGCTTAGTTTGCACGTTATCCAACAAAATAGGTCACAGGTTCAATAGAATCCAATAGACTGCCAATAGCTGTTGACTTTTTTCGCCATTTGGTTAATTAACCAACACGTAAGATATTCAAAACTAATCCAAGATTAATTCTATGGATAAACCAACAATGTGAACCGTTAGTTTACAACAATTGGAGCAACCTCTATCTAATTTCGACCCTTGTACAAACCAAAAATGACCTTTTTTGTAATACAGTGTTTACCCGATAGTTCCAAAACTATAAGTCACAGGTTAGTATAAAAAATACCTTTTTGGAATCAAAATTGACTTTTTAACATTGTGACAGTTTTTTACCCCATAGTCCAACATCTATAAGTCACATAGTATAAAAACTCTACCTTTTGGGAATCAACACAATCGGAACATTTTAAAACTTTTACCCACGTGTAACCTGAAAGTCCAAGATTGGGGGGGGGGGGAATGGAAAGGGGCGTGGCAAGTGCTTCCATAATTTTTTTTATATCAATGCATCAAAGTACTTGTGTATCAAAGTTCACAATGTTCCAGATTTGCCACAGACATAAGTCTTGCACTACAGTCCCCACACAATGATTACAATGACTACAAGGACTACTACAATGTTATACGCAGCGTTGCTTGAAGTACATGGTATAGCTCAAATTAATTGTTATTTGACGTTTCTCCTCGGTGCATGACAATAAGGTTCTATAGCAATTGTCAATATAATCAAATCGTTAAAAATTAACTTCCACATTTTGTTAAAATAAGCCAAGCAGGACTTATTTTTGCCTCTTTTTTAAGATTTTTAACCAGTTTACATGAGACTACTTACAGTTAGTAATATTACCAGAAAAATTACCTTCTGGAAGTATGTCCAAAAATGGCGTTTATTTTTGATTATGTACCCTGTAAGCGATAGTATCTGTTCAGCCATTGAAGTATAAAATACGTAGTTTGCCATAACTCCTATCCCATAATTTTTGTTAATGGCAATACTACGTAAAACTTTACAAGTGTGGTGAACTTCTAAAACAAAAAATAATAATTTCCCTCAAAATGTCGAATAAATAGAGAATCTGATATGATGAATTATATAATTCTATCACCAAAAACCCTGCCGATTTTGAAAGGAATAAGAAAATGCAAAACGAAAACTTTATAGGTAAATATCCCAAATGGCCGTATTTGAGATACGCCGTAAAGTGCTGATATTTGACTTAAATGAAGTTGAATTCAGACCTTGACAGACATCAAGACCACCCATTTATATTGCCAGTAGATGTTGTGTATGCATATGGGAGTTTTTGGTATTCAAATTCAAATGACATACTAACGATCAGGGATTCTATCAATAATTTGCGGTACTTTTCCTCTAATTCTGAACTGTTTCGCGGTTAAGAACTACTGTTGAACTTTGAATGATAATATATTCGGCATTAGTCATTTATATACGTTTCCATGCATACTTTATTATATAAAATGTAAACCGAATCTGCTATGTCAAGTCTTGTACTAAGTGATTGCCATTTCTCCATGTGAGTATTGCTCAAAGTTAATTACCCTTAGAAAATACTGCGCGTGTGGGTTATTTCCACCTGTTTAATATATTAACCCTTATCTAATCAAGATATAACTGGCCTCCGATAGTAGCATCTTCTAATCTCAGAGCGAATTAACTTTTTTCAGTTGATGGTTTTCCTTGGATGGGGCGGAATTATGACATTAATCAGTGATCTCGGGTACTACCGACAAATCAAAACACACCAATCGCGGCTGTGCCGTTCACAATTCCGACGTCATCATCGGGTTTTACCACTACGTGTCCTACGGATTACGGCTGAGGCACGTGAGCGTTATTCGCTTTAGAAATCACTCACACAACAAGTTCAGTTTCACTGTCCTGTGCCGTCGCGTGTGAATGGAAGAGTAAATTGTGTTTGAATTTCATGCGCTATCCTCAGCTGTTGCCACCTTTTTTCTTTTTAGGTCCTTATATATCGACTCTCAATGAAAAATATTTACTGCATCTTGGAAAGATGGATGTTCTATATAAGGACATTTTGTGAACCAATCTCTTCACTAAACTTTTTGTCAGTTTATGCACATTGATAAACATCGTTGTTTCAGAGAAAAGCATTTTAAACAAACCCCATTATGAATACGCGTTCTTGTTTAATTCCAACCGGGAATGACGGCTGGAGAAGCAGAAAACTGACTATGTTACTTACAACACTTGTTTAATATCCGTTATCATGCCGTTAATCCTGGGGAATTTTGATTGAGTAACTCAGCGTTTCCTTTTGCGTGGTTTTTTCGTGTAAACGTTTTATTTATGCATAACATCACTGGGTGTTATCTCGCCGTCGCCAATCTTTCCCTCGCTGATATGACATTTTTACTTGCTGCTGTAGTTCCTAAAATTACACTATATGGTTCACCTATTTATCCCCCGACAGCACAACTGTTGGAATTGGAGGTTGCATCGCAGGATACGTGTCTTCAAACACCACTTATTTTGGCCTCTCTGCTTTTCATTAGTCTGTCTCTCTTGGAACTTTTTCGAGCTGTGTGGTCAGCCCTCATAAAAAGGCCTGCAAAATGGAAACATGTTGGCGTATTAATGACAGTGACAATGGATTTTATGTTTTGGATTTTCGCTAACCTTATACCACAGCTTTCGCTAAATTTGAACAGAAATGTCTTATCTGGCCTAAATGTAACTACTCCGATTGGCCGAATATTCCAGTAAGTTTTTGTGCAATCTATTTTCGCGCGCAAGCAAACCCTATGCCATGGCCGCCTCAAAACAACGCCATTCTTCTATGTTTTGGTTACTAAGATATCCTGCAAATCTTGCATCATCAAAGGGTTGAAAAAGTCCTCTTCTAGGTAACCATAACACTCTCCCAGGAGTCCAGGATCTCAGAAGAACGAAATGATAAAGAAAGAGCAGCATTCAGGTACCTCGGATGTTACTCATCAATAGCTTCCTATTTTTTATTCTACTCTCCTCCGTTTGAATTCGTATCACCAGACTCAGTCAAGCCGATCACTTTCGGTGCAACTACTGGCCAGTCTTATGGTCTTACAGCTGACCACGCCACGATGTGACTTTTGTATTTCAGGCCCTTTCGTACATAAATCCATTATCAACAAACCCTGTTGTCTATACTGTATTTAGCAAACGATTTCGAAAAGCCTTTATTTTAGCATTTACTGGAAATCCAGCGGAGTAAAATCGCAGGAGTCGATGCGCCGTGGCGATAAATCACTATTCTGTCTTCAACAAAATAGTTGACACTCGTTTGGTTTTGAAAACATGTTGGCAATTAGATATTCTCCGGTGTCCCGCGTCCACTTCGTCTACTGCTTCTTAAACCTTTTTTAATCCTTCATTCAAATATTTCCGACTTTATATGTGAGATACGTGGACATTGAATTACCATGATTTCAAAGGCCAGAAAATAATCGTGTATGTTTAAGATCACTGAACGCAAACGATACAATTACGATGTTTTTAAAACCTCTTATGTTTAACAGCGTATACTTTACGCTGAATTGACACTCTCGGACAGAGGTGTTTTTCTAATACGTGTTAAAAAGTCATTAACTTTTACTGAGCTCGTAACTTCAAATTATGGGGGAGGTTTCGAAGAAATAAATGTCTAATGCAAACGCCTAGTTTACTCCCGTCTATTGAAAATCTTGTCACGGAGCGATTCGGAATAAGCGACTTAAATAGGCGATGGTTCTTCGCAATCTCCCCAGTCGTTAAAACAGCCCTACAGACAACTTCATTGTTTGAGTGGTTAGCCAGCAATTTTCCAGGTGGAGTTGGGATTTCTCAGATCTACCTAATAACAAAAAATGGGTCCATGTTCATTCGAACAAATAAAAAATGGGTACTGGTTCATTTTATAGTTTGTTATTTCATTATTTCATATTTATTTTGCTCTTCACAAAACATTTAAACACATAAATATATGATAAACTTAATGATGATAAAAACCATATATTATGTACAAAGAGGAACTAGTTGGTTGTAACATGATAAAGTAAAACAATCGATAAATTAAATCATAATTTCAATAGGTGATAATATTACAGAAAACCAATACAAAGTAGTATTTTTTGGAATGCTACATGGTAAAGGGACAGGACATGCTAAACGGAGACGTGAGGATCGCGTGCCCTCCACAAAAAGGGTAAAAAGTGACAAAGTTAGCCAGAGGTGTGCTTAAAATACGAAATAAAAAAACCAAAGTGGGAAGGTGGCGGAGACTAGACAACATTACAGGACAGGAGGACACTAAGACCAAACCTGAATGTCTGGCTTAAGAGTATTATAAATAAGATGAATTTTGAGAGATCAAAGAGAAAGGAGAAAGGGAGAAGAAAGAATAAAAGAAGAAAGCATGTCACCGTACAGCTTGACAAGAGACTTTTACTTGCTTTTAAAGGCATTTGGGAGAATTTGTATGTTCAGAAGGATTGCCATCCATAGGATCTTAGGACCTTGAGATTCAGATGTATTATTGGCAAACCAGTGTTGGTATGTGTAATGAGGGTCATTAACTGCCTGGTATCGTAGTTGTGAGAAGAGTAATCCACTTGATGAAGTCTTCAGAGATAAGATCCCGTGGAAGAAGATGGTGATAATGCGTGTGTGTGCGTGGTAAAAGAGGCAGTTGAGTGGTATATTTCGTGTACTTTAATATTAGAAAGCGATGAAAAGTGGATCAGTGTGGGCAAGCCAGAGAAAAACCGCGGACAATTGGCAGTTTTGTCTTTTTTTTGACTTTGGATTCGAGGAAGTGAGGAATTTCCACTGTATTGATTGTGTTTGATGTTTACTCCCATATCACGTCCCGTTAATCGCGCTGATGAGAAATTAATCGATCAATGTATCACTGCCATAAAGTTCTAAAAAGCCCCATTCTTTAGCAACTCAATTGACAATAACTAGAAATACCTGTCTGAAGAGTGCTTTAGCTGATCCATTCGCGTCCCATTTGGCCCTTCTCTTCACTCTAAATCTATTTCCTCAATGTTGATTACAAAAAGAACCATCCATATCTCATACTAAAGAGTGGGTTGATTCGGTTGAAAGTTACATTACCCTTTCAATGAGTTTATTTAGTACACAACAACTGGCCAAGCCAATTATACCATGGGTTCTGTGACCCACACATTATGTATTAATGTCATGTTGTGCTTTTCATACACCTGTTAAGTCCCAGATTTTAAGATATCACACCATTGACTATGCCACATTACAGGCAACTTTCTAACCACCTCAGTCAAAAAGATAAGGCCCGCTAACAAGCTGGACAACTCTGCAACCTCACGCATGACATTTGCAGTGCAACGGATATTCTATTTGAACATCACCCTTTTCGTTTTTATTGTTTTTCCTTACGTTTTTTGCTGTACGTTTTTGCAACTTTGTATACATTGCCTTTTACACATTCTGTATTCCACTGAAACATAGAATGTATATCAGCCTTAGAATCTACCTTGTTACTGAAGCGTCTTTGGTATCTATTACGTTTTATTCTTACCTTTTAAAAACTTTAATTATTTGTTTCACACGACACCATAGGACGCATGAAAAGTATTAATTTTGTTATTATGCAAATAGTAGTTCCTGATAAGCGTTGTACAAATCCCTTGTTAAAGCACTACTGCCTCTATTCGGCCATTTGACTTTATCTACCATAGCTAGCTATATTTGTGACGGCAGCTTGGGAGTAGTTAAGCTTGATAAAAGATTTGTTCAAAGATATTGTAACGACACAATGATACATTATCAAAAATCAAATTAAGAAAAGATAATCCCACAATCACTGTCCCTCGTCGATGTCAATTACCTGATTTCATGTCATCAAAATGCTGTCAGAATAACTTAACAAAACAAATGTATGATGAACCGCGGTCTTGGCTCGCGACTTAAATGAAAAAGAGCGACCTCTTCACTTTCCTAAGCCTTAACTTTCGTCTTATCAGCTCTTTAGTCCCACGCTTTACCAGGATTTTGCGAAATCCAGGTTAGAACATAATGCACTCTGCTTTCAAAAATGCCCCCTCTCCCGCTCCGCTGTTCCATGTTGAGCCACCTCATGTCAACATCCTTGTCCCTCGCCCACATTGATTGAATAGGGGATGGGGATCCCGCCTTCATTTAAAATATTGCAAATCAGATCAGTCCAACACAGCCACACTGTAAAATTAGACACTATTTTTTAGCACTTAGTGATTAATGTTCCCACAACTTTTTTGCTGAGGATTTTCGACCCAGTGCGTAGTGAACGCCAGCGTTTGCTGAAAACTTCCAGGTCATTGTTTGTCACTTCTGTATTGTCATTTTATCGAAAAATGCGAAGGTATCCCATTTTACATGGGTGAGGGTATCTCCTCTACAGGTGGGTAATCATTAAACGTCGGGTAGTTGTTGCCACCCATAAATAAATATATAACTTATTCTGTATGACAACTCGTAGACGTCTAAGGTCAGAATACCTTTCAAACCCAAATAAACGAGCCTTGTGCACAATGAATCTAATACTATATAATACCAGTTTTAATGATCTTTACTTGATTTGTGGTTCAATATTTGTTTATGTCCAAACTTACATAAAATCAGATTACACAATTAGCAGACACACAATATGTAATACTTATATTGTCCTCAGAGATGTCCCCGTATGTCCACAAGAGCGTTGGCAGTTCAACGAGGATGTGTCCTCACAGTGAAGACTCCAAAATGACAGGTCACAAGTTCATACCAAAACTCCTCAGGTATTATATCCAAGGAATCTTCTCACGTCCTGACGGTAATCTTGTCCAGCAGTTTCAAGACGACAAGGAGAAATTAAGTTCCCCGACGAATTATAATCCACAGTATAGTCCAGATATCAACCACGGTTTTCTGCGAGTGGGGCTGTCCACAATTTGACTCCATATTTTGATTCCCAGCCACAATTTCGGCTTCAAAGACTACAGGAGAATAACTTACAGCGACTCTGCTCACTGGAATTGAACATAATAATAAATCCTGGCACTGTGTGGTGAACATAAAATCTACCATTAGTGTAGATAAACTATACTGTATAGCTGATTGCAACTGCTGACAGCGAGTCCTTCCAGTCAACCTACTAATTTTATCTTCACCCAGCTAGATCCCTTTCTACCATAATCATTACATCATCATCATAGCATAACAGGACCTTGGCAATCAAATCAGATATTCACAATCTAATTTACATCACTTCACATATATAGACTCCTCTGGGATTCCTGATCTTACATTTTTTGATCTCAAAAGCCATAAACAGTTTCTAAGTCTAGCATCCTTGGGAATTCCCATTCCCTTATTGTGCAATCTAACAGGCGCACTTAGCAAAAAAACTCTAGTGATCCCCTTTTCTCTCTTTTATAGTAAACAAAATACTTTTCCCGTGAAGAACTCTTTTCTCAAATAAAATTGAAGAAAATAATATTTTTGATCAAAATTTTGAGGGTAATCTAACACCCTCTGAAAATAGTTTGTATATTTGGATCTAATGTGTTACATAAAACTATTAATTTGCCATCATTTTAGCCAAAAAAACCCCGACATCTGTTTCTCCTATCTTTTTGGTGCAACATTGACTGGAATTTTTGTATGTAGAAATTTACAATTTGCCTCGCCGCGGACTGCATGGTGGGTACTATTAGCTATCGTGTAGATTATAACCAAAAGTGATAAGACGGGGGTTAACTGGGATGTTAATAGGCTTAAGTGACATGTGGCAAATAGAAGCACAATTATGTGCAACATGTATACAAGGAATTAAGAAATTCATTTGAGTCATTTGTAATTATAAGTGTTGGAAATTGCATTGTTGGTAATGAAACAACCAATATGAAAAATGAGAACATAGGTTGAAATCATTTATTTTTATAACCCTCGTCTATGAAGGGGGGGTTTTGCAGTGAGTGACAGGCTTAAATAGAAAGGTTATATGGACTTTTCTACATAATTTATTGTGAAGCATCCTAAACACAAGCAAGAAAAAAAAGAAACAAACAAACCAAAACAAACAAAAAGGGACAAACAAACACACAGAGAGAGAGAGAGAGAGAGAGGAGGAGAGAGAGGAAGGGAGAGAGAGAAGATAGAGGACAGACAGACATATATGCAATGGGTTAGTGATTTTTTTCTCCGTTAATAATGTCCCTTGTGGGTTGATATCCAGTGCACCATGTAAAGGATTGCTTGATTCTTGATAGTTCAATATTTTCAAACTAAGGTGAGATGTGCCTCCCCTATACTGCAGCTATACTCTTTCTTGTAAATGTAAAAAGTAAACGCAGGAAGGAAATGTAACGTTGTTAGCTGACATAAACTGTCTCGGAAACTATTTTGTAAGTGCAAGACGTTTCGTCAGTTTGTGATGCTTGTAGCAAACGTTCGTAACAGACATGTGAATGGACTGTGAAAAATATGTAAAATGAGCATAATAACTGAAAACTGTTTTTAAAGTTAATGTCTCAATCTCGAAAAATGGAGATGTTTATTCCCACTAAAAATATCCAGTAAAGACAACCTATAACACAAAAACCAACGTAGAAGCATCCACTTAGGAGCTTGAACTTTTAATCGATAGAAACATTATGATTTAAAAATTGGTTTTAGAATCGTTTTAATAGTAGCTGTTATCTCCCAATACGTACCCTATACTTGTCAACATCAACGTTCAACAATCTCGTGGTCTGAATATTCTTAAAGTTTTAAACACAATTATGCACGTTTTTATTTTTTTCAGACACAGTTACATCGATATTCCATTATTGTACAAGTGGACACAAAATTCCAACATTGGGACTATAATTATACACAAAAGTTTAATTCAACGACATGGTTGCCAGCAATGATTACGGAATTGTAACTTTTTATTTAAGACAACGTCCACTCACATTCTTAAACGATGTTTCATGGAATAGTTTTCCGGTTTGTGTCAGTGTCAAGGTCCAAATGTTCACACTTAAGTGACCAGGGTTTTCACTCCCTGGTGCCCAGGGGGGGGGGGGGGGGTTCCATGGGATCCCCCTAAGAAACCACTTTCCCGAGTGAATTTTTGCATGAAATTTATAACCACATGTGGGAAGTTCATAAGACAAACCAACCCCAAATCAAGCAACAAAAAATAAATTGTTATTTTGGCTGCAATTAGGGCACAAACATTGTTTTCAACAAACCCGCGAAAATTGGGAAAAAAAGACGGAACCATTCAAATGAGCCTTGCGCTTTAGCACCAACATTTTGAAAACTTATTTTATGTTGTATCTATTCTAGAAGAACCAATACATAATAAACACAAACTAGCATTTTAGGAATCCTTTAATTTTTACGGGTGTTGGCAAAATCACGTCCCATTTTCCCTCATAGAGTTTGTTACAGTAAACGGGTGGCACATCCATGATGAAATATGTTTGTTTTTTTCAGCACTAGGGTTAATTTTTTTTTTAATGTTACGAATAATAATTACTTACATGTATGTGGTGACCTTATATCATCAAAAAAAAAAAGTGCTTTGGTTCTTTGGTTGTCTTATCATTTTAAAAATATTCGAAATGACGTCCGTTAGTTGCCAAGGGGGGGGGTTCCATGGGACCCCCCCTAATTAACTAAATCATTAACGGCTTGGGCCAATTTTTTAAATTCTTTTGGTAAATGTAACGAAGCGCATTTAAAAGTCAGACAATTACAAAAAAATTAGGCGCAAAAATCCCACGGTAAGAGCGCCAGCGCTAACATAAAAATTTTGGGGGTCCCTAGGAACCCCCCCCCCCCCTTGTTCACTCTAAGTGTTACGTCCCAGTGAATGAGGTCACACCATTTTGTACACAAGCTTATTCGTAAATGTAATGTATTATATGATTGAAATTCAGATATAAGGGTAAGCACTGATGAATTAAAAACACTGGAAAACAATAAGTTCTCTATACTTGAAGCAAATGTTTTTGTGACCACGTCTTCCTTTCGTTCATCCCTTGAGTATCTTGCTCACTATTTTGTGTGGGCTTTTTCTGGTTCCATTGACCTAGTTACTCACCCGCTGGAAAGTTTTCTATTCCACATCAAATTTATCTGCTGTCCATGACCCTCTGGGAATGTGGGAATACATTACGTTTCCTCCTGCCAATCCCCCTAATCATCGTGGATACTCCTTTCGTTGGGAGTTCATACCAAACAATAATTGGTGCAGTTCCAAACCACATCTGATTTCCAATTCACCTTGTGAGAATGGCACTAACACCATCCATCCCTGATATAATACAATAGCTGTATCTGTGAAACTTTCATAATTAAATGGAAGTGAGCTGGATTTGGATCTCTGGATCCGGCATCACACTAGAAGACTCTGGTACCTACAGCGATGAGTGCAGGTAACAGACCCGGGATGATCCCCTACTCTTTTCGACGATGTCTGCAATTTTTTTACGTGCTCAGGATTGACTCCACTGACACACGGGACCAACGGCTTTACATGACTCTCCGAACCACGAGGCACCGGACACTTATTGCATATACCTGCACATTCTATGCAATGGATGGGAGCGATGAGAAATTTCATATTAAAACTACATAAATGCTGTCTGATTATGCAATTTCCGACCTTATGGGAACTATTTCACCAAGAAGAAACCCGACTCTCGCTGGGCTCTAACCAGGACCGCTCGGTCGACCATATACCCTGCCGACGGTTCAGCGCCTTAGACCGCTCGGCCGCCTCGCGATTTGGGCGCCATCCCATGCTTTTGAGTAGCACCAGTGTATTTTTTTGTTCACCTTTTCTTGGGAACCTGACATGCCTGATGTGGAGTTTCCTTGCTGAGTGCTACCATGAGATTCTTGTCAGAACTCGACTTGTTGTTATTGTCGTACCTAGTATCATGGCGAGGCTTACCTTTTAATTTATGTGTCAAAGCATAATCATTGCCTTTGTGACAGCTTTGTGCATACTATCAAGGTGAATATTGACTTATGACTCTGATTTCTGGTGTTTGCGCGTGCATTAATGCACGGGCATATAAATGCATCGTTAAAATGCATCGTTAATACTCTTAATAGAAGTCCTGTCTGTTTTAATCAATGTATTTGAGGGGTTAAAATTGACCCCCTTCCTTTCGGTCATATCAAAAACGTCTCAGGTCCAAATTGTAGTATACCCAACAACTTTTTCGTGACTTATTTCGAAAGTGCGTTTTTTTTAAATAATAAAATAACAAGTTAATTGGACAGATAGTATATATGCATGCATATGGTATTGCTCAACCACTTCCATATTTTTTCAACTTACACTTTTCCACTTACATTTGATTACATGCACTTTCAGAAACATCATTTATCGATCGGAAATTAAATCAGGCGATATCTGGAATAGGGTGTGTGTGCGTGACTAAAGGAATTAGTGCAAGACCCGTAGTAATTACTGTTTATTGTCTCGCATCACATATTATTTATTTCGCATTGCGGTTACCCCGCATTAATCCATCGATTTCCCGTTGCAATCAAGGAACGGAGCAGGTGTTAACTTGCCAGATGTTCAGCAAAGTGGAAACCTTTACACCGTCACCGAGGATTCTCTTTCGTAAAATCGATCCAGGCTGATTGGCACAGTGACTTTCGATAATCATTTTCATCCGTCGTCATATGGGAAAAGACTTGAGACGAAGTGGTTTGGCACGTACACACTTCTTTCAATACATTTTACAAATGAAGAGCGCCGCTCATTACTCTCATTACTGAATGGTGACGTCATATTTGAAATTCTGTATTGTGTGTTCATGACGTTCGAGAGACTTTTTTAGACCTCAGGTGGTAAAAGTTATATTCGCAATGATAATGGGAAAATCCGGTATGGTCTCGGCTATCGGAAGCTAAAAACAGAATTTAAATAAGACTTTCCGTTGTTCAGTGTTTGTGTTGTTTTTATGTCAGTACCGTTGCGCCATGAGTCAATCCGGAAATTGAGGGTTAAAAAAGTACTCCTAACTATGGTAGATTATGCGCGCCGATATAATCTGTGACTAGTGAGATCTAATATGTGTTGCCGGTATTATTAGTATCCGGAACCAGTGTCATCATTGCAAGGGGACATATAATTTTAATCGGTGAATAGCAAATCTCGCATGGCATTTTCCCAGCGTGGAACCAAGTTTGAACTGAGAAATTGCAATACGCTTGCAATGGGAGTATTGATGCTGTCATAAGATATCCAGGGAACCGTGTTTGTGGCGCGTCAAGCATGGTTTGCATTACACGTACATGTGCACCAGTTTCGGTACTGGTATAGATGAGTGACATTTGTTTATGTTATGGCGCCCCCTGTTGGTGTAAGAGAGAAATGGCAGCAAAAGCACCTATACTTGGCATGGGGAAATTCTGTTTTTTGCTTGTAATTTTTGTTTCGAATTAAATAATACAACTTTCTTATCAAGCATTAAAGCTAATGCTACCAGCTGATTTTGTGGACCAATTTAGATCAGGAAGATTCTGCAAGTAATTTTTAACCAGATTTTATGTGGTCTGTCACAGAAAACTACTGTAAATTTTTTGCTGCCAGAAAACAACAGAGGGCGTCATGAACTGTCCAACAAGGTGGACGTCATAGGTACATCATCTATCCAATAGGTCAGGCACCCGAATGTACTACACATGCGCGAATTGCCATGGTGACTAGAGTGGGTGAATTTTTCACTAAAGTCTCTATACAGGCTTCATAGGGAGGTTTGTCGTGTTTGGGGCATAATAAGAGGAAACTACTTTCATTCGCTAATTTAAAGAATTTGCAGATAGAAAGATACGTTTTCGGCATTCTTGTCATCTATTTTTTGGTAAAAAAATTCCAAGGCACAGTTCGATCCCTGCATCGTTGTGAATGTCTTCTTTGATGGTTAAGGGACAATGCTCAATCTCAGAGGTAGCATGTTTTACAGTTACAGAATCTACATGATGAGAAAATAGCTAGCGCCATATTTTGTCGTTCCCTCATTCGAATCTTTTGCCCAGCTTTTTTTCAAAAAAAAAAGGGTCGGGCTGGCGCTGGTGTTTCTGTCCTCTACTCTAAAAACCGCCATAAGGCATGTCGGTTTCATAGTGTACCAGTGGGCCCGGAGTAATGGGTAATACGCACCCCTTTACCAGATATGTTCTCAAGTAAATGGTTGTCTCTTGTTGACTAGCATGTGATGGAATTGCCTTTCAAGTTCATCTCTCTGCTGGCTCACGTCTCACAACAAAAGGCACTTATAGCAATTGGTTTTGTTAGGCAGCCCATCTTCTTTTCATCATTGTCATTTGACTATACGTTCTATTCGTAAAGAATTGTTTGTTGACCTAAAATTATAACAAAGCAATTTTATGTTATCATACGTCTAAATTGTCATTGAATAATGCGAGTCAAAAGTATAGAAATATCAACAATGTGGAACAATGTAAAAATGGTAAAAGTTTGTACAGAGGTTCAAACGAAAAACAGGTCTGATTGTTTTTAACCTACACCAACCTTTTCACATGGTCACGAGGATAAAAAAGTATAGGTTGCCATATTTACGGTCATTAGTTTCAGGATTATAGGCTAAAAACGGTTGAAGGCCATCAGGGTGCTCCGATTTTGATGAAAACTAGTCTCAAATTGTTTGGTCATATCCGAATAAAAAGAAATGCATATTGCTTTGCATTTAATAGTTTAGTATGCAAATTAGATTGGCAAGTATAATGACACCGATGTGTTAAACAAAGTAACATTTCGACCTCTAATTACGTAACCATGGGAAAAAATAGTGTAAGTATTATATTTATACTTGTAGGACTGTTGATGTTATTCTCTCATCATTAAAGTATAAAAACAACAAAATTATTTCTGTTGCAATTATTGTGAGGTCAAACCTTTATGTTATTTAATTTTCTATATAAGGATGAAACACGTAGGCATACGATAAACATGTTCTATTGGGGTTTTTGACACCTTTCTTCGAGCAATTTAATATTCTTCAATTTCAGTCGGCCGGTTGCTTCCGTCGTTAATCGGAAAGGAGTGCCAAACATTAGGCTACTATAGGGTGGTTTGGATGTCAATTGAAAAACAGTTCCGTAGGATTGGCTAAAATGATTTTCTGTTTTTCATTCAATAGGGACCACACTGTCAGGAAAAGGATGGGTGCAAGTTTTCGGGACATGCTGCCCCCCTTCTTCAAGGTGTGGGGGGAAATGTTATACTACGCAGCCGAAAAATTTACAATCGAGTCTCATCAAATTGATTTTAATGTACATTAACATGTTTTGTCTTCCTTATAAGGATTAGAAAAAAAGTCTATATTTGCCTAATTTCTGGACTTTATTGAAAGCGCTATAGCCCCATAATGGTTCAAGGTAATCCGGTGGTATTTTAAAGTGGTATATAGGCAATAAGATTATGTGGTTTTGTTAATTCTGCCGTGGGTGTAAAATTACCCAATGCTCCGATGTTGTTTGTATTGTTTCACAGGATCAAAAAATGTATTATTTTACAGTGTGACATTTAGGTGACTAATTACATAGCAAAAATGTAGCAAAGGGTGACATGGTCTAAGGGGGTCACCAAAACTTTCCCTACATGTTGCAATGGTGATATCACCAAATTTGTTTTAAAATGCATTTTCTGTTTCAGATGACCAGGAATCATTTGACACCACTTCAACAACATAGGAGCATTTAACCCCAGGGTGACCTTGACCCAGTATGGGGCTATACCGCTTTAACTAAGGTTGGAACCTAGGCAAATATATACTTCTTCAAATCCTTATGAGGTTGATGACACAGTTAAGGTACATTAAAACACCAATTTGCCCCGATTTTGAATTTTTCTCTGTACTAACATTTCCCCCCTGAATAAGGGGGATCCGTCCGAACCATTTTACCCCATTTCATTTTGGATAGTTTAGGCCTTATTGAAATCAAACAGCAATAAAATCAATTTTAGCATTGAAAATCCTACGGGAATACACACCAAACCCAAACTATTATGGAATGGCCAGCTGTACCTTGTGCGGCGAACTGTAACTAAAGTTATGATTGACCAATCAACAAAAACAACCTACCCTGCGGAAGCCCGCCGACAGAAATACAGACATTAAAAACTGAATATGTTCAGAAAGCATGGGAAGAATGGCGCAAGGAGGTGGCTAATGACTTTAGTTTTGCCTTACTTTTATCATAACATTCGAAGCATATTACGATGATGTGAAATTTATACAAAGAATAGTTAAGACGCCCAGCCGTGACAAAACATCATAAGAACTTTAGGTTAAGTGGCTCCACACATAAACCATTGGCAGCGTTACATTAATTCAGCAAAATGAATCTGGTTTAAATCAAAAATCGATTCGAAAAAAGCGAATAAAAAAAACATCACATTTTTTAGTTATCCGCGATTGAAAATTTTGAAGGTTGAAATTAATCCACTCCCTTCTAGTTTTTGGAGTGTACTAAAACTAAATTTCAGGTGCACATGAGTAACACGTACGAGAATAAGGTCTTGCAGTATGTGCGGAGCCAGTGTTATATTGCCATGCAGCTGAATTGAAAAGAGTCCAGGTGTTATATACCCGTCCTCTTTCAACTAACTAGAGAAATGAAGTTAAGCAGTAAGTTACAGATTTTGTTTGCACAAAGTTGTTAGGTAAACGCTTGTCCAGCTACTTTTAGTTCATTTTAGGTAATGGGAGTAATTCAATGACCGTGGGGAGCAAAGCATCATTTCTCAGTCGATTTATCTTTTATGAATGCTAATGTGAAAGTGTGGGCGGGATCCAGGAGGGGGGAATTCATTATATAGGGGGCAAAAATTTAAAATGCTTGGATTGCCGTAAAAAGCCAACCAACGTGTTCGTCTTGTTACAAGGATTAAACAACGTATATGGTTTGTACTACTTTAACAAAGTATTGTAATGGAGTTATAAGAAAAACATTGTAAAATGCCAAAGGTCATCACCAAAGGTTAAATCTTTAATATTGCTCCGATTTCTTTCAAATCAAAAGCCATTTATTCACAGTAAGTGTAACATGCTGTATGATCGTATTCATGCTACGGAACACACAAGACCTCCATTGCGAGTCAAATCAGACCTGGTTCGACACGCTTGAGCTGTAAACAATGAACGATAGTTTTGTTTCAAATCTGTTCAGGTGGACTGGTCTCAGTTTATAGTGTTCACCACAAAATAGACCGTGTACATTTTGTTTTGTTTGTTTTTTGTTTTGTTTGTATTGTGTTATAAAATATTATGGTATAATAGGTACTGCCAATACTTGGATTGAAAATTACCTGGATATCCGAAAAGAATTCGTTGATTATAACAAACACCACTCGTCCACTTCTTCCATCAGATGCGGCGTACCTCAAGGCTCAATTCCCCCTTTATTTCTACTTTATATTAATGACCTCCCTCCCTCTCCTAATCTTCAATTTATTATGTTCGCGGATGACACCAATATCTTGTATTCCAGGATAAGAACCTAAATTACCTGAATATATCTAATTGGCTTAGAATAAATAAACTTTCTTTAAACATTAAAAAATACAACTTTTATAGTGTTCAGAAATAAACAAAACCCTTTACCACCAAATGATATTAAAATTAGTATCGACAATAAGCCACTTGAACAAGTTAACACAACTAAATTTAGGCATTTTAATTGATGTCTTGAAAATCACACACTTCACATGTTACTAAAATAATTTCTAAATACAACGGGATTATCAGAAATCTTAAACCCTTTCTTCCTCTTGATTCACTGACTACCTTATATAATGCGTTTGTCTTTCCTTACATCAACTACTGTGCCATTATTTGGGCAGATTAAAATAATGATCATCTTCACTCTCTGTTTTAATGGAAAAAAGAAAGATCATACGGGCATGTACTATACTTCACTTGGTTAGCCTATACCGACCCTCTATTCTCCTCCATGAATACGCTTAAAATTCATTACCTCTAAGTCTTTCAGACCGCACAGTTTATGTATAAATACCACTATGACTTCCTCCAAACATCTTAGATGATCATTTTTTTTATTAGACAAGACGTCCATCCCTATGACACCGATAATCACTAGAAACAATCCCCATCCTTAGTTATTTTTAAAGTAACCTCAAGAACAGCTCATTGATTTTTATTCTACAACTGATTAACTGTCAAGTGATTTGGATAAATTATACTTAATCATTATATATATGTACTTAAAGGTCCATGGTCAGATCATCAATAGCCTCGTCCCCAGGGACCCCAGATTTTACCGGAAGTTTGGTATTTACCCTGTTATATCTTAGGGCTAAAAGATGTTTGGTTTGGATATTATGAGCGAAAATATACCCATTTTGGTCGACCAATATTATTTTTTCCATGGGGATTACAAAAACATATTTTTAACTCGCACTTCAAAACGGGTTGACATATCTGTGCGAAACTTCACATATGAGGATTTGAGGTGAAGGCCATTTTATCAAGATGAAAAATGTATAGCCTTAAATCGGGTCATCCCCCTATAACTGTCTATTTTATCTGCATTATTTTTTTTTTATGTTTCCAATCTATTAATTGTAGGTTTGGTTAGCATCCTTATTTTTTGGTGTGCTTGTAATTTATTATTGTATTTTTATGCCTTCTCAAAACAAGTTTCATACTTATATTGTTAATTGTGTAATTAATGCACGGATGTCACTAATTACACGTTCTGCGTTTTAAAGCAATGACAGCACATTTTTTGAAGAGCGCCCCCAACTTTTCAAATTTTGAGATTTTTGCACAGTTGTGTTGGTAATTGTCTAGAAAACCATATCTGCGAGTGAAAATGCTAAAAAATGCGTATTTGTCATAAAAGAAGCGATTTTGTAATTAAAATCGGGTCTTTGATTGTAATTTAATGGAGGAGCTGGAAACGCCAAATTTATGCCCGTCCGTTATGAAATAGCGCCACCTCACGAAAATGACATCTAACTTGACTTGCCTGAACCGACGGAACCACTAATGTTTATAGTTCTATTAATTATGTTATATGACCTCCATTTTTCTGATTAAACTTTTAAAAATATTATTTACTCAATTTTATTTGAGAAAAGATTTCTCGCGGGAAAAGCACTTTGTTTACTATAAAAGAGAGAAAAGGGGATTCCCTAGACTTGTTTTTGCTATGTGCACCTGTTTAGATTGCACAATAAGGGGAGTGGGGAATTCCCCAAGATGTAAACTTAGTAACTGAGTCAGCTTGTTTATGCTTTAAAAGATCAAAACATTGCAAAACCTAGGGAATTCCCCCACAAAGTTATATATATGAAGTGATGTCATTCGGGTGATGAATTCCGATTGGTCAGCTAGTGTAAGGTTATGTTTATGCATGAGGATGATGTAATGATTATTGCTAGAAAGGGGAATCTGTCTGTGAGTAGTTACCCCCACTCTACCTATCCTGGGAGGCCTCTTCTGCCACGCCCCATCTACAATCTAACAAGTAGCTAGAAGATAGCTAGTTTTACTCTGTCTTAAGGAGCAGACATCAAGAAAGCCTAGTGCCAGGAGATATAATTCATGTAGCAGAGTTGCTGTAATATTCTACTGTCGTCTGTGAAGCCAAAAGTGCTGGAATCAACATAAGATTCCAAAATTGTGGACAGATAGAAATCGGGTGATTATCTTGGACTGAATATACTGTGGATTATGTCGTCGAGGGACTTAATTTCCTTGCGTCTTGAACTGCTGGACAAAGTTATGTTCAGGACTGAGAAGATTCATGGTACATACTACCTGAAGAGTAAAAATTATGTGCAAAACTTTGCATCGCGGTCATGTTGGAGTCTTCGCTAAGGACATTCATCGTTGAACGGCAACGACTTCAACATAGGATACTAGAACTCTTTATACGTCTAATATCTTAAATGATTATAGGTAATTTGTTTTGGACATACCAAATTCTTGAACCAAATCAAGTAAAGATCATTAAAACTGATTTATTATTATACTTAGATCATTTGTGCACACGGCACATTTATGTGTTTGAAAGGTATTTTGACCCTTAGAGTCTACGAGACGTCATAACAATTATCATGATATATTTGAATTGTTACCAAGAGTTATATTTATTGTACATGTGCAATGAGATGGAAATAAGCCTAAAATCTGAAAACTCTTCCTCCCGAAACTTTTTGATGAATAAAAATGAATAATTACCCATACAGACTGTCCCAAAAATGTTAACACTCGGGACAAAGGCATTTAGTTTAAAACTAAGTACGCATTGATTTTTGTTTGATATGCTCTTAAAACAAATTAAATACGTTTTTATTTGCCGTTTCTTTCATTCCAATCGGATATGTAGAATATAGAACAAAAGATATGTTTCGTCAAAAAGGAGAGTACAAAATCATATTGGTCCGATTTGCATTGCTTACTAATTTGTAAGATTGCGAGTAACGTGATTTTGTAACCTACTCAAAACTGGAAGTTATTGGACTATTTAACCATGGACCTAGTATAGGAGGACAAACAACACACTTAGGTCATGAGCCCATAACCGAAACCATGCACCCACGGGGGTTTTGGCGACCACTATTTTTGGAAACATTATATATATATAGCTATCAAAATCAGGTTGTCTGCAAAAATCCTCATCCTGGGTTAAAGAGTGAGGGCGCTTTTTTCAAAATGGCGGGCAATATTCACTTAATGCCATTTTTTGACATATATCTTCATTTTGATCCAAATGCATGTACTATGTGACTACTTAGTCGCACCAAAATACACCAAGGAATAGTCGAACACCTTTTGGCATACTTAACCTGCATCTAGAGGGCGTTATATTTCAAAATGGCCACCAAAACAATGAAACACCGTGTATTTACACACTTAATACCTCTTTAAAGGTAAAATGCCGGTGTCACCTAATTATATACTTTGTCATGCACCTGTGGATTAGTTTGAGGTAAGTAAACACTTAAAAATGAAGTAGTTAGCCTTTCAAGGGTATATATAGAGGGCGCTTTATGTAAAAATGGTCTATGACTTACTATACACTAGACCACAACCACAGCCTCCTTAATCCACTGATAACCTTGAATCCGATAACCATGGTTTCTTGATCTTGATGTGGTTGAGGATGGTTATAAGTGAGCAAAAAGCTCGTACTACGCCTACTTGCGAGAGCTTCAGGCAAGGAGTGTACGCGTAGCGACGCAAACAAACGCGTCCACATTAGTTGTTGTTAAGAAATTACTAACGTACTTCAACACACAGGTGCTTGGTTTGGTGAATGTGGGCTCAGGGATGGAATGGCCCGGGGGAGCGTGCTCATGCCTCTCCTGTTCGGCATCTGTTCCGGCGACCGGCCTGAGAGTGCGGGAGCTTGTCATTTTGTCTGGAAAGACAATCTTGGAATTGGCCCACAGGATGCAGATTTCAAAGGGAGACTCAAGGAACCTTGAAATGGGCTCGCCCCTTATTTTGTGAGGAGAACCATCAGTGCGCAAGTCCATCCGGGGCACAAGTGTATACTTTCCGTCTGCGCGGCCCTGCCAGGCGTCACCTTTGAGTGACCTGGTCTGGAGCACCCCTGGAACACTGTGATAGTCATGTTTACTTAGGAGTCACCTTGGACTGCACTCTCTTATAAGACCCACATCGGAAGCAGTGGCGTAGCTAGGGAGGGGCAAGGGGAGGGGGAATATGCCCCGGACACCACCTCAGGGGGGCGCTGAAATGATGTTTCGAAAAAAATACCGTTGTTGTGATTTTTGTTGTTATTGTCACAGGCAGTATAGTTCATCCGCTTCAAGATAATGAGATAAGGCGACGAAAAAAGAAAACCCTGTTTTACGGACCTTTCGAGTAGGGTCGGTCGGTCGGGCGATTTTCTTCTTTTTTTAATTTTGTTTTCTTTTTTGGAGCTAAAAATGGCCTCCTAAAAATAGCCCAAAATCTGAAAATGAAAAAATAAAAAATGAAAAAAATGTTTACAAACAAATTTTCTAAAAAAAAAATTGATAAATTTGGCTTAAAAACAGGCTATTTGACATGATTTTTGGAAAAAAACTACAAAAAAAAAAAATTCTGCCACAAAACTGGAAAAAAATTCAGGGTCTGTCGGGCCTGTAAAACAGGTTTTTTATTTCTCGCCTAACTGAGAACTCTCCGAAGGCACTCACATTACTAAAACTGAGAGGTTCCGGGATTCCGTCACATGAACACCCGCCGGGGCAGTATAGTTCATCTGCTTCAAGCTAATGAGATAACTGAAATCTGTCCCAAAGGCACTCAACATGCTCCGGATGCGCGGAAACATACTAAAACCCAAGAGCTTCTGGAGGCTCCGCTACTGGACACACGCAAACTTCAGAAAGTTCATATGCGTCAAGAAAGGATATAACCCCTCTCCGAAATCACTCGAACATGCTAAAATCAAGAGGGGTTCCGGGGTCTCTGCCTGAACCCCCACAAGGGGGCTTTTCCCCAGTACCCTTATGCTCGCATGACCTGAGATCGACGGCGCTTGCTCTGTGTGGAGTATGCTTGCCCAGTGTATGGGAGGGGTCAGCCCAGAAGCTAGACCATCGTTGGATGCCTTCCTGCCGGCTTGTCGTGGGTATATTCGGCCAGCTTCAGCGGACAACTTATACATACCAAGTATCTGGTATGGAGTGCCCTGAGTTTGGACAGAGGCAGCTGCTGACCGCCTAGGTCCGGGGTAGTTTCTAGGCAAGTCCGGTCCTTTTAAAATATAGTCTCTAAGAGTAGTTGGGAGTCGCCTTGCTGTGGAAAGAAAGACTTGCTGTCAACAAGATTTCTGGGAATCTATTGGTATGAGCCTGGTGAGCCGTCTTCTGCCTGGGGCTGGTTCTCGTGCTGAGTGGCGGTGTTCAGCTGATGAGATCCAGAATCGACCGATCAAAGGTTTCCTTGCAGAAGTGAGTCTCTACCTGGAAGCAGATCAGGGGACACTGGAGCATCTCTTGTTCTGCCCAATGTTTGAGAACTACTGTGTTTGGATACGTTAAGAAGAATTTCCAATTTTAAGATCATGGTTATTGTTCAATTGGCGGATCTTTAAGCAATACTGTTTCCTGGGATACGAGCCTTAATGCAGTCCTTTGATTTCAGAATTGATCTTCTCTTTCCTCCTTCTCTTCTTGAGTCATGTCTTAATCGTTTTTCTCTGTATCAGATTATTCTTCCTCTACTCTTATGTCAGACAATCCTTGGTGGCATTCAACTATCCTGATGGCCAGCACTCTAGTGACCCATATTTAACTTCCAACCGTGATCATCTGGTGGAGGAAGTTCTGGCTCTGCCACATCTACCTGGTACCAAATCAGGGATGATATTGGCTCTCTGATTGCATCCTCAAAAAATCTCTTCATACGAGTGATCTGGCACATTCAGTCGATTTTCCAAGGCTTGAAGGCATCGATATACTTGTACATTGACTTAACCCTCGTCTACCCCCCTGAGCCATTTTTTGTAACAAACTCCTGGCCACCCCCTTGACTTTTTCGTTAGCTGAATATCTGATTCTGTAAATTTGATTTGCCACAGGTAGCTTAGCGTTTCTTCTTTCCATTGGTATCAAAATTAAGTGCCAACATCCCCATTATGACGTCACTATGGGGAAGTCATTGTGAGGATGTATGAAAGAATGTACTGAATATAGGTAGAAATGATATTTGCAAATTTAGCAACTCAAAAACATATAGCACTAAAATGCTCTCCTTTTATAAAAGTCGTCATTTTCCATCAAGTAGAGCCAAAAAACCGCATGAAAATTGGAATTCCTAACTTTTTGGGAAGACTTGAATTTTTCTGCATAGGTGTGTCTATGGAAATTGAACAAATTTGCAAATGCGAACTTTATAACGTAATTGTGACGTCATACTGAGCATGTTGGTACTCATTGGTATCAATGGAAAGAGGAGGACCATAAGCTATCATTGGTACAAAAATCAAGTGGTTGTGCTAGCATGTTGGTACTTCTCTCCCGAAGGCGGTAGTTGCATTTTGGCAGCCATTTTGACACAAAGACCCGGCCCTCACCGTTTAACCCAAGAGTGGGGATTTTTGCAGACAACCTGAATTCAGTTGCTTATGGGTAAAGCTTCACAAAAATGGTTGTCTACAAAAATCCGGTGGGGGGGGGTGCAGGGGGGTGCATGTAGATCGTAGTTCTAACTAGCTTCAAAGATTGTGTTTTACGAATGTACGTGCATGGTCAACCAATTGAAATTTGATCAAATTGGTTTTCCACGATCAAAAAAGCATTGTAGTAAAATACTTGACGTGGCAATTCTAAATTTAACATGTTGATTTAAGCAATCAGAGCCGGATGCGTCGTAATGCGTACCTTGCAACGTGGACGAAGAGTAACCACCACACCTGCGCGGAATGCGTGTTTTTGAAAATGAGAATGCAATGGGAAACTTACAATTACGACGACTTGTTATTGAGGAGCTGAACTTCATAGGACCACTTACAGGCTGCTGGCATAAAAACAACATCGCCTTTATAGAGTGATAATTGTTGGGCAATTAGTACGAGTGAAAATTTCAGGGTTTGTGTGGAGTGATCAGTTCTTTGGAGTTAAACTTTACAATTGTAAGCCTTTCGAGAGTGATTTATTTTCACTCTTATAGATTTTGAAAGTGTCGGTGTTGGGGGTTTTACAGTAAAGGTACCTATCAGCCTGCAGAAATTAATTGTCAAATTTTGAGTTGTGTTAGTGACCACCTTTTATTTTATAGCAATTTGTGTCGTAGGGGCAATGCACATAGGAATCACTTGTCAATTTGTTGTTGTCTGTTGTGAAAAAGGGTTAAACATGCCTGTAATCATGGTAATACCCGCATACTTCCGATGAATTTCACCCAACTTGCGTCAAGAGAAACATGGGAATCCCTCATTTGTTGATGAAGGGCAAAGGTCACATACCAAAGGTAAAAGGTTAGGTGTAAGAGAGGTTAAAATGTAAAAATTGGAACTCAATTGAAATGCTTAAGTTCTGAAACCAAAACTATGGAGATTACACATGTAAATCATCTTTTGTTTATGAGGTGAAAGGTCATACATCAATGCCAAAGGTTATGAGGCCTCTGATTCACAAACCCGACGGCAGGCAACACTATTGGTCCGAGGACCGCGATGTATTTTTGTGCTCTAAATGTTAACTTTCTTCGGATAAATTGTAAACATTGCAAGTATTAAGAAAGTTGCGAGTAAACGTAATAAAATAGC
Source organism: Ophioderma brevispina (assembly GCA_023653785.1). Classification (NCBI taxonomy): domain Eukaryota; kingdom Metazoa; phylum Echinodermata; class Ophiuroidea; order Amphilepidida; family Ophiodermatidae; genus Ophioderma; species Ophioderma brevispina. The sequence continues at coordinate 55,052 of JAMKCH010085110.1, forward strand.
TGTAAAACTAAAGTTATTAACTCGTTTGTTAGCAATTATATTAGCAATAGTAGTACAGGGGCGCCACCGCAGGGTGGCAGGGGCCGGTCGCCCCCAAGAGTTAAAAAAAATGAAAGAACGAAACACGGGGTTTTAAGCAATACATTGCGTATAGATTAGGGTCTTTTGCCTATATGGGTTGTACTTATTCACCCTCTCTAATATTTTTACTCTGCGCCACCTGGTTAGTACCTTTTTTTAAACCTAACTAGACCATGGTTGATATTGTCAGTATATCTATTATAATAGTAACCCTCTGAAAAAACTTCACTAACCATCATCCTCCCATAAAAATCCCTAGCTTACGCCATTTCCAAAAAGAAAAATAGCCAAGCCCAAATGCAACGCATAAATAAAGGTTTTGTTTAGCATACAATAAACTGGGTATGTCTTCCCTTAGACTTAAAGTATTAGGTTAAGATTTATTACTTTTACATCAAGCTGGTTTTAAACGTATCACATTAAACTCATGTCTGTATTATTCAAGCTAAAACGTCTCCAATACTTGACATAACTACTGACCCATAGCGTTCCTTTTAAAATAGGTCGTTAGATGGTTTACGGTACGGGAAACTCCAAGACTTGCCGTTTGCGGGTTGCACAGTTTTACAACAAACGACCTCATTTGCGCCAAATGTGCAATTTTTAGAATTGCTACACCCAGAGACTTCTGCAGGTAGGTTATCTACGTATTGGTCAAACGGATAATTTAGTACTTTTCTGAATGTTTATACCGTGCTTGTGTCATGCCTTATTGGCCATGTGCAAATACGCAGTAGAGTGTACATACGAGACTACGAGCTTTAACACTTAAGTGCCCAAGGTGTTTCACTCACGGTTGGTGCCTAAGGGGGAGGGGGATTCATGGAACCCCCATAGGAAGAAACCACTTCCCGATGGAATTTCAAATGAAACAATAACACCTTTGAGGGGAAAGAGACAAGGCAAGGGTGGCAATATAAATGGGAGTAGTCAGTAAACTCTATGGAGGAACCTAGACACAAAATTGCAACAGAAGGTTTTTGGTTTATCTTGTTGTATATCCCCACTGAACATCATATCCAAATCGGCCAACATCAGCATCAGGAAGTGGGATAATAGCATAATCCAAAATGGCGCCAAAAGGACATCTTTCAAAGCCCTGATCTCTTAAAACGGTGCGTTTTTTTAGACCCCATAAATATATTTTTAATAGATTTGAAATATGATACCAAAGAATTCGGATCAGCTGGTTAAAAAAAACATATGACGTACCTTGTGACGTCATCATGGCAAATTGACGTCATTTAGTCTAAGAGTGACAAAAGAAATCATGACGTAACTATGATTTTGGTTCTTGTTGAATAATGATAGTATGACGTTAACGTGCTATTAAAAACAACAACAGCCAGCAATAAACATACAATAATAATAATGATAACAATAAGACTTGGTTTATATTGCATTTAAAATAACCTACATAACCCAAAAAGAATACAATCTCAAAGCGCAGCTGCCCATTATCATTGCCTGCAATCAGGGAAATTGTCATTCCATTGCCACGATTAGGGTATCAGCCAATCAGCCAGTTATGGACAGGAAAACAGAGGGTATTTCCGAGGTTGAATTTTCTGAGTGGACTCTGTCTGTCACTTCTGGTGTTCCTGCCAAGGTTCAGTGCTTGGACCTATTCTTTTCATTATTTGTCCCAGTGATATACTGTAGAATTGTGCTTTTCTCTTTTCCAATCTTGTGATAACACACAATTGGTGAGATCTATTAATTATTTGTTATCAGTACCCGATATAGTATTAGACAAGAAGCAGTCAGATATAAGCATCATGAAAAACATTATAAAAATCATTGATCAATTCAATTAATATTCTTTTGTATTTAAAATTTCATAACAGTGACCAGTAGGTCAAAACTTCAATTGACCTCACAGCATTCAATTCAAATCCCACAATCTTCAACGTTTTTCGACCATTGCTCTTAATCCCTTTTCAATAAGAGGTAATTAGGTGTGAAATGGATGGTGATAATCAATACTAACAGCAATGCAGTAAATGTTAGTGTAAACTTTTCAGATACTGAATTACACACAATGGAACTTAAAGTCGACAGTGTACAGAAAAAGTCGACTTTAAAGAGTGGGTACTGCCAGAAAGATGACATTTTGAAGTTTAATATGGAAGGTTTCAGGGAAAAACGGAAGCTTAACAACTTCAGAAAAATAGTGAAATTTTGGGTCATTGAGGTCAGAAAGCAATGAGACAAAGCAATCAGAGGAGGTGTGTCTTCTGTTGCAAATGCTGATTGGCTAAACTTCTAAATTTGTGTGCAGAATGATTTTTTTTGAACAAGTTTACAGTGTGCCTTTCTCTGCTCTTCTGAATCTCTATAAGCTGTTGTCCTCCCTCTTCTCATATACTGTGTAGTCGTTTGGGCTCCTTATAATGCCTGTTACACTAGTAGACGTGAAAAGTTTCAGAGGATGAGTACAAGGTCCTGATGTATAGGAAACAGGGCTCTGGGGAGCATGTAGTTTAATCAAGGACACATGGAATTCAAAGTCAAGATTCAGGTTGTATGAATTGGTCTTGTGAGTGTAGATTGATGATTTTAAATTTCAGCAGTGTTAGTTTGTTACAAGCTGTTAAATGATATTGGTCTTCCAACATTCTTCAAGACTTTGTTCACCAGAAGTGTATTTCCAAAGGACAGATTTCTATTGGCGGGGCAAGGACCAATTCCTTCTACAATTCTGTCTTTGTCTCATTTCTTAGGCTTGTGGAGAACATTCCACTTCACACTCGCAGCCAGCTCTCTCCCCAAATTCAAGTTCGTTTGTAAGCAGTATTTGTTACAAGTTAATACCAACATTGCATGTCTCTTTCACATCTCTGTATGTTTATGTATGTTATGTATGTTCCATGGAGGAGAATTGCACTGAGAACGGGTTGGGCTTTGTAGCCCATTTTACTTTCCTGAGCTACTCGTTAGTTGCATTTTGTATTTGTATTCATAAGTAACTCAAATAAATATTATTAATTGTGAACCCGCTACAAACCTGTTCATATATCGAAATGTCGACAAAAACGGCAAACAAAAAAAAATACCACAAAAACATATATTGTAACCATGGTATTTATCCTCACAGCATGCAGCGTAAGTTTATATGGGCCATGTGTCTGAATTGGGGCTGCTCTAGGGTGGGCGGTTAATATTCCAAGTAAGCACTCATTTTAAAAGTTTACTAGCTTTAAGTTGGTACCAAATTTATATTGATCAGTCTTAATAGTTTTAGAATAAGGATATTGAGTAAACTAAGGTGAGGGTGGAGCAAACGGAGATTGAGAAAAAGTAACCCATGTGAAGTCTATGGGAGAAAGAATATGAAGCTTCGGACTCTTATTGTTTTTTCTTAACCAATCATAATTATTTGCACCATTACTATAGTTGATTAAACACTAATTTAATGCCCGTTAATTACAGGACATTAAATATTGTTGTGGACTATGAAGAAAAGGTAATAAACCAAAAAAAAAAAAGTAAATTGATTAATGAACAAGTTGGGATTGAGTATCCAATGGGAACGATAAATCTAAATATGAGGAAACCCAATGTTTATTCAGCCCGTTATGGTTCTTTATACCATTCAATAAGATAACAACTTAAAACTAATGAATTGCAGATTGCACTCCAGCTCAATGCCTAATTAAAATAGACCTAACATTTAAGGAAGACGAATTAATTAATTAGACATGCTGGGATGCAGAGGAAATGGACACAGTACGTTGCAAATTTATAGGTGAAATTGGTTTCTGTGTTTACTCAGTAAAGACTTTGAATTGTTCCTGTTTAATTATCTCTTCTACAATTACAGATTTAAATATTCATTAAATTACCAAAATGAAGGTCTGATTAAATAATAATTAAATTATCTTAATTAATCAAGTGAAGAACCAGGGTGGAGGAATGAGAACAAGAGGCTATTCGAAACAATGAGACATGTAAGCTCCTACCGTACTGCAAAATTGATTAATTTGAGACACGTATGATTATCAGAAAAATCAATTGACATGAAGAAATGTTTAATTGTAAGAATGTTAGATTGAACATGGTGTTTTGACCCTTTTCTTTCTCTTTGTGCTTTGCTTTAATCCATATGATTTGTTGATGCTTTAACATGGGAGCTGCCAATTGCGAACGCGACACTGTTAAATCATACTTGTCATACAGTAAAACCATTTTCACAAGGGTTTATTAACCCTAGTTAATGTTTTACAATTATGAATGGTTTTATGGATTTTACTTTCAAATACTGATGGGCTTCAGCAGACGCTACTGCAACTGTGAAATTTGCAGACGAAATGCAATGAACAAGCCCACTTCAAAGACGCATAAGCCATTATTGATGTTTATCTTGGTCAGTAGCTTAGCCTAGCCACATGTCTATTTCGTTGAAAATTCTTAGATCTCCACAACATTTTCATAATATTTTTGCACAACGTCATAAAATGTTTGAAAACAAAGGTTGCGCTATATTACAGGGCCGGAACAGGTGAGGAATTCACCCTAGGCCTAAGTTAAACTTTGCGGCACTGTTGTCGACAGTGTCGATTTTTGTCGGTGGTTCGCTTTTGTTGAGTTTATCGACAATGAAAATGCCTGCCGATACCAGCCCCTACTTAGATCGTAATATTTCAAGAACAGCTCCCAAATAACGATCGGGTCGACAAAGCAATTGGGATTCCTGCTTTGTTCCACTACACCAGTTCATTTCACTGAATGAATGTTTCCTTTATATTGTTTCTCATGTGCTTATGATTTTCTGGTCTGTTCAGGCAATCATTCAATAAACTAGTTATGTCTGGGGTTTCATCGATAAAGAGATCCACCTAGAGTAGATCCGTTCACAGTAAATCTTCCCATGATATATCTGCCCACAGTAGACCCACCTACAGTAAATCCACCGCAGTAGATCCGCTACAGTAGATCCCACCCCTACAGTAGTTCCGCCCAGAGTAGATCCACTTACAGTAGACTCCACCCAAGGTGATCCACCATAGCAGACTTGTAGTATGGGTACGGATCATGGGTACGGGCATGGGTACGGGTCCGAGACCATGGGTACAGGTACGAGTACGGGTCCAGACCATGGGTACGGGTCCAAGACTATGGGTACGGGTCCGGGTTCCAGATGTGATAAAGTTAGGGGGTACGGGTTAAGGTATGGGTCGAGGGGACTATGGGTAGGGTAGGTACACATTTTGTACCCGGGTATGAGTACGGGTCGGGTATGGGTTACGGGTACTACAAGTCTGACCCCATAGTAGATCCACATACAGTGATCCATGTGCCTTTATGTGGTCACGAAATTGGGTAAACTAGAAACAAGTGCTTTTCTAAGTACTTAGACTCCCGATGCGTAATGTACATAATAATTACGTATGTTTGTGTGGGTACGTCATAGACACATCATAGACACGTCATAGTTCGTTTTTAACAAGCTTATTGATTCTTTTGTGTAATATTTGTATCTAATAATAACATATTTATGGGGTCTAAAACCAACCATTGAGAGATACAGGGCCAAAGTTGCCTTTGGCTGGCCATTTGGAGTATGTAATTAGCAACTTCCAAGGTGTCTGATTTGGGCGATTTGGATATAATGTTCAGAGGGTGTATTGTAACAATATTAAACAAAAAAAAACCTTCTGTTCAATTTGTTCCAGGTTCATATTCATATTGGCTTAGATTTACTAGTCTAGAGTTACGGTTTATCGTATGGAAAATTAGGGGCAAATCATTGTTTCAAAATGCGTCAAAATCTCTCAAAAAGAACTGAGGTTCCGCGGCCATGCTTCCACAGCATACACAATGCAACTACCGTTTGATGTTTATATCTGCTTCTAGAGGACAATTTCAGATATTTAACCCACAAAATATTACCATTTGTACATTCTTGTATGTTTTGTGGGGGCAGGTTGTATTTGGCATAGGTTTGTATAGCAATGGCGCGCAGTCGCTCGAGGTGATGGAACGATTCCTTTCCAGCCACATAATGGGTTAATTATTTTTTCTGATATAGTAAAATTGTGTACATACATATGAACATACATAAGCAGAAAATATTTCTGGCAACAGGGTTTGCTATTTTATTTTTAAATCACACTCCCCGTTGGTGGCCTAAGCTAGGGGCGTCAATCCGCTACTCCAATCGTGGGTGGCGGGGACATGTAAATTGTCTCTACCCCACCCCACTCAATCCCCCCCCACCCCGCTCTTCGATTGTCGATCATCGGTAAAAAAAATGCGATATACCCGGCGGAGTGCAGCAAGCCCGATTTCATTAGAAAGCGATAGGGCAGATCCAGCCCTTCAAGCGAGGGAGACCAACTGACAAAATGATAATGGCGCCGTTTGTTTTGTAAATTGGCGGAACCCCTGCAATAAATCGCTTTCAAAAACAATTTTTTCATGCAAATTTGATAGAAACAAGTTGCAAAATTGTAGACACAATTTGAATTTTTTAAGTTTGAGTGTTCACCTATAATACTACAGGTATGATAAACGGAATTAAAAATCTAAGTTGAGCTTTGTTAGGTTCGTTTTAAATAAATACATGTAAGTGTTCACCGGCGTGTTCATGTGTTATAATCTTGCGCCTTAGTGGATCGGCAGGGGTGTTCCCCCGCCCGAGCGAAGCGCGGAACCCCTGCAATAGTTCCACTTTACAAAAAACATTTTCTTATGCAAATTTGATTAGAAACAACTTCAAATACGTGGGCACTTTATAATTCTTCTAGATATGATCAAAAACAGTCTAAAATCTAGTTGATAGTTTATGGTTTTGTTGAATATAAAAATCTTACGAAGAGTTCATATATAAACGGGCGCCCGGGGCTCGCGCGAACCCTTGCAATAATCACTGTTCCAAAACAAATTTTCTTATGCAAATTTGATATAGAACATATTTGAAAATGATCAACAATCTTAAAATCGCCGTTCGATGTAGCCGTTTTGAAGATGTTACGAGTGTAAAACACTTTCCATCTATTTAAACTGAGGAATATGGCCACGATTTAAAGCATTGTTGTATAAAAATGCCATAAAAAATTAATATCTTACGGACAATTTAGATCCCTTAGAAAAGGGTATTTCAAGAGATCCTTCTACAGGGAGTATCACGAAACTTGTTCCTAGAATACTGCTGACCCCGAACTCGATATGTTCATTGACCGTATTTTTTCTGAATAATCGTAACATGCAATTTTTTTGCAAAAAATTAAAATAATTCTGAAAAATGGAAAGAAAATCGCTTAAAAAAGAAGCAGATATGAATGGTTTTGTACACTTTAACATTTTTCTTCCCATTCCAATGGGCCGCCTGCGGGTTCGGGGTTAGAATTGGCCCGAGGTGTTACCCTGCATGTCGTTAAAAGGAGACTAAAAGGGGCAACTCGTCGTTTTGAACAGACGTTTTTTTAAATTAGGATTATGTAGTATTGTATTAAAGGATTTTCACTGTATTATTAAGGTGTAATCTGTATTACTCGTTATAATTAGTTTTAAATCTGTATTAGTTAACACAACAAAAACATACCATTACATGTACATTTATAGACCATCTATTTAATTTGTAAATATTGCCTAAGTTCAATATTGTATTGATTATCTTGTTTTAAAGGGGATCTGATTGGATATGATTATTAGTTTTTATAGTTGATTTTTTTAATCTGGATTACATGGATGGGGTGATGAAATTATGATCAGTCAGTGTGTGATGTGTATACCGTAATGTAACTTTGGATTTGTGTAATTTTGTGAAGCTGTGTTTTTTATGTGAATTTGGTTATCTTATTTTATACATGGATGGTGATGATCTGGTTCATCAGTGGATGATAGGTATATATTTTCAATGTTGTCAGTGGAATGAAATGTAGTTAATATTGAGTGGTCTTTTAGATATTAGTCCTCTTCAGGTGATAAATTCCTGAAGGAGCTGCGAGTCTGTTGAAATATTGTTATCTTTCTAAACATTTTGTGATGTATGGAGCATATTTTTAAAATGTAAAATTAAAAATATTTGTATTTATTAGTTAGATGGTTTTTTACCTTGATGACACGATATGACACATTGTGTTGAGTTGTCCTAATTCTTATTAATCACTCCCGCCATCCAAAGGAGGTCACACAGTACCTAAACATATTTGTGCAGTGGCGTACCGAGGCAGTCGATTCCAAGGCTGGGCAAATTCAAGTCGTACTGCCGGGGGGGGGGGCAAATGGGTAAGGTGCCGTCCGGTCTTCTTCTTATTCGTGTCCAAACACTGTGTTCTCAAATATATCCAGCCAGAGATGGGTACAAGTCTGGCTGCTTCACTGAATCCGCAAAGGTCCTTGTGGGCATTGGCTCCAGCAGTGGGCAGGACAAAGAGATGTTCCATTGTCTGTGGGCTTTTCCCACAAACCACAGGTCGGTCATGACTGCTTCCATGTAGCCCCCCACCTCTGCAAGGAAACTTTAGAACGGCCATTTGGTTCTTTCAATCTGTTGAGGCATCGCCTCAGGCCATTGAGGAGTCAGCTCCAGGGGGGCGATGCTCACCAGGTTCAATACCCAATAGATGTTACTTGGTGATGGCAAGTCTCTCTTTCCACAAGGCGACTCAGTTAGTCTCTTGCACTGTCTTCGAGACGGTTTCAAGAGGTTGGACTGTGCTTAAGAAACTTTTCGTCTGGATTTCAGGCGGTTGGCAGAGTATCTGTCCAGACATAGGGGTGCTTCACAGTAGATACTTGGCAAGCTACGCTCTTGCATGCTCGCTCACTACGACGGATTGTCTGGTGGAGCAATTCCTGCTAGGATGTTAAAGTTTTCCGTTGTTGTTAGACGGAGCATTCTGTGATAAGCCAGCAGGAGGCATTTAACGCTGAATCAAGTTCTTGGCATGGGTTGATCTTCCAAAAGGGCGCATTACTCTGCACATGAGTAGCACAGGGCCAGTGCCGTCGATATTGGGTCTGGGGGCGAGCACCCTATATTGTGCCAGTGAGTTTGTTCAAGATGTTATTGCGTGAACATACTTTTACTCTCGTCTTCTAGATGTGGGTCTTTTAAGAGAGAGTGCGGTCCAAGGGTAACTCCGAGGTAGACATGGTTATCACAGTGCTCCAGGGTGTTCCAGACCAGGTACTTTAAGCTGACGTTTGCTTCACGGTTGCGTAGATGGAAAATAACCACACCTGGCTTAGATGGATTGCCCGTAGAGTGGTTTTTTCTAATAATAAGGAGTGAGTTCATCAAAGCTTTGGAGAGTCAAGTGTGAAGTCGGCATCTTGTGCACTAATTCCCAAGATCTTCTGCCATAATAAAACGAACAGGTTCTGCACTCCTAGGTTGGTCGTTGGTAAATATGTTGAACAGGAGAGGTGCAAGCACACTCCCTTGTGGTAGACCATTCTTGAGCTTCGCCATCGGCTCTTCTTCGCACTATCTGAAACAAAGAACATCCTAATTGCCAGCAATCCTCGGATAAGCTCAGTCAAGCGGATGTCCTTGGTAATTTCCAGAATCTTATGGAGTAGGCATCTGTGGATTAACAGTGTTGTACGCTGTTGATAGGTCGACGAACACAGCTCCGGTTACCATACCCTTCTCGAAACCATCCTCAATGTGTTGAGTTAAGTTGAGTACTTGGCTTGTTGTTGATTTGCCTGGCCGGAACCTGCTTGTTCTGGTATGAGCTGTTCGTCTATCACAGGTGCGATACGATTGAGCAGGAGCCGTTCAAAGAGTTTGTAGGTATGGCTGAGGAGTGATATTGGTCTGTAGCTCTTGGGATGGATGGATCTTCCCAGGATTAGGAGTGCCAGAACATTTGCTGAATCAGATCTGTGCGAAAATAAGGCAGCAATTTAGAGCTCAAGAAGCAATTCCTTGCGGGGGATACTGGCCGAGTTTTTTACGCTGCATCATTTGAGATGTGTCAAGGCCTACTGCTTTTCTGGTTGAAGTAAGCAATACGGCTTCCAATTCGTCCATGTTGAAGGGGCGAGTTGTGAAACCAGGGTAGCCGCTATACCTCTTATTGTCTAGTTTTCCCTTCTGAACTTCTTGCGGCACTTGCCTGTAAAGCATTGTGGGCAACTTGTTTGGGTGGTGGTTGGGTTTGGCTGCTGGGATCCCCTCGGAGCTTTCGGATGGTATAAGACCATGCTTTCTGATGTTCACGGGGTCATACGGATGGATTCAATTAAAGTATGCATAGTTTTGGGATCCTCTCCGAAACTTCCTCACATTTAGCAGTTGTTTCAGCGAAACAGGATCAGTTTCTCATAATTTATATTTTTATGGTGAATATACTCGTGATATTCTCTAGCACATTCCTTGGAAAGCCTGTATATATTCCGTCCCACAGTCTCTGGGTATGAACCTCCGGGCAGTCTTGTTCACTAACTGGGAATTTGTCATAGTTTTTTGGAGCAATCCTCTTCTCCGTTCTGTCCAAGTTCATCAGTTAATCCTTGCCAGTCTGGTCCCGGTGATGATGATACGCTCAATGAAGTCTGAACTTATTTTATTTTTTCGTTATTCTTATTTTTAGCTCTGGGTAGATCATTCCAGGTTCAGACACGGCTTTCCAATGATGCACAGGGATCCAGGACGTTGGGACAACAAGGGTTTTCACGTACTAAATCAAACTGCTGCGACCGACGGCTTCCTTAACGTACCCTTCGAAGGACGAGGGTATTCTCTGGTTCCGTTTGCACACACCAAATGAACACGGGGAGAGAGGAATTCAAGTTTAATCAATATTGTTTACAGTGTTTAAAATTAATAATCGTAATATAAATCTGCACTGATATAATTATCATGGAATCAATGAATATGTATTTTGCAATTTACTCGTGTGAAGCAAAGGTCGAAATGTTACTATGAATCACCGAAAAAAAACATTACGGCGAATCTAAATTTCGGTTGTCTGTTCTATTCACAGTAAATTTTCAACACCTAATTCTACTGTGTGAGTAGGCCCCTAAATATGAATATTTAGTACAACCATGGTCAGATTCTCCATGAAATTAGGTATTGGAAAAACATTGGTGTCAAATTGAGATGAAAAACTAAAGTCAAAACATTAATTCCTTTCTCCTGTACTATTAAAGTCAATTGGTCAAGCTTAGGTCATTTCCTGATTGAGTATATACATGAAAGCAATCACTCCACTCCCATGGAACATTCAAGCATTAAGGTAAACCAAGAAAAGAATGGTAAAAGGTCGTGTTTCACAAAATATTTAAGAAAATTCCAAACTTATATCGATTGATTAAAAACGATAATGTGTTTATTTTCTAAAATGTGTCATTTTCATATTTATTTGGAGCATGGAAAAAAAACATGATGATTCGTCAGCGGGTCGGCCCGCGATTTTAAAGTTTTAAACCATTACAATTCCAGTTCGGAGAATAGACCATAACGCAAATTTGGCGTAAGCCTTTATTGTTTGTTTTGAGAAGTATAACTTTTTCTTTATAATGTAACGACCAGCTCTAAATTCGATGGAGTTCGTGAGTCTTTAGAGGTGCATGTGCTGGCCGTTGCAAGGAAACGTGCAAAATTGGTCGAGGCGATCTCCAATCTTGTCGTCATTTCTCAAACCAAATAGGCCCTGCACTGAAATCAAGTCCATAACCCCTCTAGATACCGCGCGTATCGCGGAAGATTTTGGAAATCCATGGGTTACAACGTATAACGTAAGTGTCATTGTCGCATTGATTTCTTTAGACGACGGAAGGGGCGACGGCGCGGCCCCGGAGCGGGCGATAGGCCTTAGTACAAATCATGGGGGGGGGGGGGGGGGACATTTGATAATGTGTCCTCCACCCCAAAAAACGTGGGGGGGGGCATGTCCCCCTCGTCCCCCGGATTGACGCCCATGCCTGAGGGGGGAGTTCCTAGGGACCCAAGCTAATTATCTCATTAGCGGGCAAGACATGTTAGTAAATTTTTTTATGGAAAGAAGCGCTTCGATAATCTGCACAATTAGAAAAAATTAGAGTTCGAAAATATTTTTCACGAGTGAGAATCGCCGAAAAACAAATCTTGGGTACTATAAACCCCCGGGACTTAAGTGTTAATCCGTAGACTGTTGATTCAAGTATCACTGCCATATCGGTATGCATAACACTAAGTATTAGGTCTGTTGATACTACAGTAAGGTAAATAACATAAAGAGTTAATTACTTGACCCACCCAATAAACTTAATCCGCCACATGCCAAAATGGCCCACCCAGTTAACTATTTGGCCCACCCAGTATATATTATCTGGTCCAGCATATTCGAATAAAATTGCAGTGTGTCAATTTGTAGGTTTAGGTTCATGGATGAATAATTTGAAATGTGCAAAACAGACAAAGATACAGCGCTATTTTCTTTAATACAAAAAATAAAATGTGTTATCTAGTGAAAACCAAGATTAGATATACACTTCAGACACAAAATATGAACCTAGAACACAAACTATTTTCAATTGTATAATAAAATAACAATTTGATTGCTTTTGTGGATCAGAAATGATTACTTCAAGAATATGGAATGTCCAAAATATAATTACAGTAACACAGCGATGGTATATTCCTTAAAAATACACATCTCACTTTATCTAGAAGCGATAATTCCTTGGAGCAATCCTGAGGATAATGTTGTGTCTAGCATTGCAAGTCGACACTAAGACTTTCCTTTCACTAGGTAATTATACATAATTGGTTTGTTGATTGTATCGTCGGGTGTATTACATAGTGACGGATGTTGAATTTTTATCATTTTTACGAAATTAAGAGAATTTATACTAAATACCAAAATCTTCAAACATGCCAAGTGCCAATCCTTGCAAGTACTTCATTAATTAATAATCTTAATTAGAAATTTTGCAATTTTGACGTATGTTACATAACAGAGATTTTGATGTATTACATAGTGACGGATGTTGAACCCTCTGTCAAAGAAGTGTGTATATATTGATTTCCCACCAGGGCTTTTTAAATACTTTTGTTTGTAAATATTCTCATCTTAAATTTGTAACTGACACAAGCAAAATGTGTAAATAATTTATAAATATCTGATATTAGTAGAAATTTATATTATATTTACAGTTCAAAGCGGTGAATCGCGGCAATCCACTCAACATCCGTCATTATGTAATAAACCAAATTGAGCAGTTCACGATGACGCACGTTGGTTTGACGGATGTTCAGAAAACGCCGATTGTTGTTTTCCATAATGACGGATGCTGAATAACGCTTTAGTATAGGGAAAGTTCAACATAATCGCCGATTTGCGTATTTTTGTGAAGTGATTGATATGATGGTTAACTTTTCCAATGTATTACATCCATTTTATCAAGTAAGAATTCGTGAATATTAGCTAAAATAGATTTCCAGTTTTTAATTTTGTTTCTTAATCGGATTTGATTGTTGAATCGTATGTGGGGGTGTGTACCTCGGGCACATTATTCGCCTATAAATGATACTGCATTATTCTTTATTTCTTAGTTCATTTATTTATTGTGCACAGTATGGTTCTACTGTTTTATCATTTGAGCGTCAAAACCCGGTATTGCTACCTTTTTGGTGCATCATCGTCATCGTCATCATCATCATCATCATCGTCATCATCATCATCATCATCATCATCATCATCATCATCATCATCATCATCATCATCATCATCATCATCATCATCCATTAAACCTTCAAAACTCCGAACCACCTGACAAAAATCACGGAGCGAGCCCTTGCCTTGATTTAGTGGGAATTTGCTCCTAGATCTGACAATAAAAATACGATATCCGTTTAGGCCTATAAAGAAGAGGTACTCAATTGGAAAGAAAGAAAGAAAGATCAGAGTGTAAGAAAGCCTCAAAAGAGCACTTTTGACAGTGGATAGCTATACTCCTCCTCTTTCCATTGATACAAAAATAAGTGCTAACTGAAAATAGGCTAAATCCAATTTTGCGCTTAAAAGGTAATAATATCGGATTTTTATGCGGTTTTCAGCTGTAAATGATGAAAATTGACTAGTTTTACATAAACACGGAATTTTAGAGCCATGCTGTGCATAATATTAAAAAAAGCACCATAACATATCCTTGGGTGGCAGCTAAACCCGCTACCATTCGACTTTTGACGGCATACCCTAACCCCGGTGAAGGTGAGAGGCTATTTTACTTAACTATAATACATTATTATACTAAAGCTAGTGATTCATCGGTGGTAGGCTTTTATAGCAGTCGATCACCGGCTTTCATTCACGCGGCTCTGGTTCGATTCCTTGTACAGCCAGTGCCGTACGTGAATTTTGATGGCCTATCCATACCTCTTCTCGCGGAGGTTTTCCCGAGAACTTCGGTTTCCTCCTACATCCAAAATTTAATTTCTTTCCATAAATATTTATTTGTCCTTCGGGATTTACTCGTTATATTGTATCAACCTTAGGCACTCCATCAAGGCGCCCTGAGTACTTCAATGGATATGTCGCACTTTATAAGAATTAAATGTTATGCTAAATAGTAATAATATTGGGGAAAAATACTATTACATTAATATTATTGTCATAATTGGCAGGCGCGGATCCAAGGGGGGTGCCGGGGGTGCCTTGCCCCCCCCCCCCCACCTACGGATTTTTTTGAAGGAAACATTTAATAAAAGAAAAGAAAGAGAGCGGAAATGACACTGAGTTGGCTTACAATTTCGACTGAAACCTATATTATTATCGCTACAAAAAAGACATGAAAGAAAGAAACCATTCACTGTTCAGACCACCGAACTTTGACTCATCCATGCCTTTCTGTGAGTCGGAACATCGACAGACTTCCAAATTCTTTACAGCAAATCGCTACGAAATTACGAATATAACTGATTTTTACCAAGATCACATCGATAATTAGAAAAAAAATGTTAAATACTCTCATGGTCGTCAATCGGTGGGGAACGAGGGGGACATAAGAGGGACATTACCAATCGAGGATCCGGTGACCGTCGGCCCTCCCCTCGTCGAGAAATAAATCAATGTGACAATGACACTTACTTATGTTGGCAAATACTCTGTAACACATAAAATTCCACCCAAATTTTACGCTACCTGGAAAAATTACAGACCCGATTTCAGTGCAGGGCCTGTTTTTTTGTTTGACAAAAATGACGTGATCGTCTCGACCAATTTTACTATACCTTGCAACGGCCAGCACGTGCCCCAGACTCACCAACTTTGTGTTAAGGTCTTTTCTCCGAACTACAATTTAAATGATTCAAAACTTAAACACGCGGCCGACCCGGTAGGCACTCCCATGATCCCATCTTGGAAGCCACGCGTATGTAAGGCTGTAAAGACCCCCCCCCCTTTTGAGCATCGTTGTCACCCAAAGACCCCATATTTTTGTTTAAATTTCGCCCAAAGACCCCCATAATTTGTGAAAATTTTAGCACTGTCTCCCAAAGACCCTTATTTGTGGGAGAACATTTTCACCCGAAAAACTTAATTTTTAGAAAATTTCACAAAAATCTCACCCACTGACCCCATTTTTCGAAAATTTTGCAAATTTGTCACTCTGAAAGCCCCTATTTTGGGCAATTTGGCTGTCTCTCACCCAAAGACCCCTATATTTTCAGTCCTCTGTCACCGAATGGGAGCCTTGCACCGATATCTATTTCATAGGTGAGTAAGGAGTAAAAGTTGAATATTAATATTATTTTGTTTACACTTTTGTAAGTCTCGGACATGATGTAAAGAAGGACATTTTGGGTACGTAATTACGCGGATAAATTTTCAGCCGCAGATTGGTGGGGAAAATGCCCATTTATCGGTGCGCAGAAAATGCGGAATTGCCGCAAATCGCGTTTTCTAAACGCTGATTCTCCTAGACTCTGTGGAAGTGCGCTCAAATCCCTACAGATTCCAAAGTACTGAGCAGAAAATAAAATATCAAAACACAATTACAATAATACTTACATCTTGCCATCCTCCACCCTTTTTTTAAAGAACATTGCCCGACAAGGTTTTTAATCTTTGACCATTTACAAAATGGCGACCCGCCCTTTCATATGGATTTTATTATCTCGCTTTTGGATCCTTTAGGTGGTCAACCTCTCAAATTTCAAGAATTACAACTGACTGCACACTTTTTTATGTCAAGGCTAATCTAGGCATTAACAGCTGTTATCTAATTAGTAACGCTGACGGAATTGGCGCCAAGATAGCCGATTAACCCCCTTAACTCTGCAAGTCCTGGTTTGATGCTAAATGAGCAGGAATGGCATTCCATAACCTACAGAGAATGGGAGAAATGATCTTCTGTGGGAGGCCAAGTGGGACTTGGGACTTTCACAGCAAGGTATGAGACCTGACTGAGCGCCCAAAGGCGAGGATTCAACTGAAAGCGCTCAGGTAGCAGCTTGCTGAGGAGATTGTTGCTTGTCCATAAAACATGCGGTGGAAAAGAGTGACAATCCAACTACCTGTTCGATGACCAAGTGGTTGGATGTGAGGAGTGGCGAGCTCACCTCGAGATCGGGGATACCAATGATGGAAAATGGCACGTCTCTGGAGTGATCTAGTTTGGATATTGAAGTGGGTGTGCTCCACACCATATGAGCTTGCTATTTAATGTGGATGAAAATAAGATTTATATATACAGCCCTATCAGTTGTCTCAAGAGATAGGTTGCCAGCTCGACGAGCAATCCAGTCGCTGAGGCAGTTTTAGCCATTTTGGTAATTACGGAGACCCATGAAGGACATTACTAATGGAGATGCCAAGTTGATCGACCCTGTCGGACCTCTTAGAGTTGTATAAAAGACGTGGAAACTTGATGGCCTGTTGAGGCCTCTTTCTTGTTGATATTGTTACAGTTTTTTTTTAACCGAAAAAAAAAGGTTAACTTGAATGAAGTTGCAAGACTAGATTCCTGCAGGTCTTTGTTGAGGGAGGCAGCAGCTGGGATTCGGTCCTCTTTTGACTTTATGAAGGTCATGAGGTTGTGACATCGTCTGCGTACAGGAGGGCGGGATGCAGATTATCTTGTTGATGTCGTCAATGAATATAATAAAAAGAAGAGGCCGAAAATGAGCTTGTGGTACACCTGCATTGATCAACTTCTTGTGGAGACCCTCCTGTTTAGGATGACTCTGAGGGAGCAGTCACTCAGGCAGTCCTTCAGCTATTCAAAACTATTGAGAATCCTAAAGCAGAAGCTTGGCAGTAGACCAGGATGTAACACTCTGTCAAATGATTTGCTGATATCAAGACATACCAATTTAGCTTCTCTCTTATTGAGGAATTAGTGAGGATTGGGAAACATAGGATCAAGGATAGGTATACTGGCCAGACCTTAAGCCATACTGTCTGTTTGATATCAAGAATGCGACATCAAGATGGCGCAACATTGTTTCATAGATAGCGTCAGTACCTTGGAATATAGATAGCAAGGAGATTGGTCGATAGTTACTAGGCGAATGATTATTCACCCTTCTTATGACATGGGAGCACTTCAGTTACCTTTCCACATCACTGGCATGTGACCCTTATCAAAGAAAAGTTGGAATGGACGTGCCAGTGGAACCGCCAGTTCTGGGGAAGCATTTCACAAAACGATGACTGGGATGCCATCTGGTCCGGAGGATTTGTTGACATATAGTGTCAACATTTGTTTTCTTACTTCCTTGCCAGAACACAATCTTGCACAGCTTGAGGTAGTTCTCGAGGAATGCTGGAAGACAGGCTTGACATTTTCAGCAGCAGGAATAGTAGACTTTTCACTGAAGCAAAGTCGCAAAACATTCAGTTTTTGCCTCGGCGAGAGCTATGTTGCCTGAGTTGCCTGATTTAAGGACTGGTATTTCAGATTCCCTCATTTTCCAATAGGGTACGAGCGTCCACCACAAAGACTTAAAATTCAGTCTGGAAGCTGTCTGTCATTTTATCTCTGAATCTGATCTGTGAGTGGAAGCAGCATTCCTAGAAACTGATGTATACTATTCTAGCCTTGTTGTAATTTAGGCGAGCTTCAGGAGCTCCAAGAGATTTCCATCTTCTCAAGGCACTATATTTCTTCTTTAGAGCTTTGTCGCAGCCTTCTTTCCACCATTCTGGATAAGATTCAAATGCCTTGATCACCTTTTGTGGAATGAATTCTTGCATGTCATAACTGATGGTATTGGTGACATTCTCACATGATTTATCAGGGCAGTCTCATCCATGGAGTTGCTGCAAGATAGTTCCTCAGACCATTCCAGTCAGCCCTTTTGTATAGCCAAACTTTCCTTGGTGGAGTCGCATCAGATAAGGTGAGGCTTGAAGTGTTGTTTTGGCAAGGGACGTAGTGGTCTGATGTTCCAAAGCTGTGATCAATGGAAACTGGAGAAAAAAGATTTGGCGCGTCAGTAATGATGAGATCCAGGCGGTTGCCAAGTTGATGAGTGGCTCCAGAAACAATTTGGGTCAGATCATGAGTGCAGTCCTACCTTCTGCATCACTTTCAGAAGAAAGTGCGAAAGAGATTCTAAACTTGTTCTCATAATGGAACCCTGTAGGGTTCTTCAAGGAACCAAAACGAGTTCTTTAACTCCTGTATAGCCTTTTATGATTCTGTTAGGAACATTTAAGAACCATTTTGGAGGTTCCATACATATAGCGGCTATTTTTGAACGGAAGAGCATTAATTACATTTAACAATTCTAACAAATTTTATATGTATAAACGCGACTCTCTGGGGCTGAATTTAGGAAATTTTCCATTTTTATTACAGTGTATATCAAAAACAAATTGTGCATGAAGGAATAAAAAAAAGACCCGACCTGTGACAAAGTTGATGTTGTCGTAATTGGCATATCTTCTATTATCTATGCTGAAAATGAAGGAATTGGTGAAGAAATGAGCAAATGTGTGGATTTTGTAAGCTGATCCAGTTTACCCCGTTTATACAGTTAATCTGGAGTTTCAGTTCCATCATTTTCTGAATAATGGGGAACAATCGTTATGACCTTGCTTCGTAAGGAGTAAATTGCAATGAATTAGTCA
Source organism: Ophioderma brevispina (assembly GCA_023653785.1). Lineage (NCBI taxonomy): Eukaryota > Metazoa > Echinodermata > Ophiuroidea > Amphilepidida > Ophiodermatidae > Ophioderma > Ophioderma brevispina. The sequence goes on from JAMKCH010085110.1 coordinate 74,152, forward strand.
CTTCAACGATTAAATCAGTGAATGAATGCATTAATTTAAAGATTCAGATTATAATTTTAACATGGTAAACTTTCAAAAAAGTAAATTTTTCACCTGATCCAGATAGTACAAACAAGATCTTCTTTCAAGAACTTTATTCTCTAAATTTAGTTATTTTAACTTCAAGTAACAGATGTCAATTGCCATAAGCGTGAAAAAAAACTAATGATATGAACATTTCCCAATCAACTACATTGGAAAGAGCTTGATGGCTACGATAAAAAGCAGAGGATTCACGCGCAGGGGGGCACCTCTCCCCCATCCATCCCGCAGCCATTCTATCCCATTCATTACCTCTCTTGGCACCCCCCCTCAGTCAAGGGGCTGGATCAGTCCCTGATAATGATATAGATGGCCGACACACAAATCAATCCCGTATATATTTTCAACAAAAGAATATGGAATGTAAATTGGCGGCCATATGAAATACCGTAACTGCAACAAAATTATATTCAAAAGTAATATTTGATTCTTTGAACCCGAAAACAGGAATATCAGTACACATATAAATAAAATCATATCAATTTTTTTGCACTAGATTGGAATTCGATGCGGATGTACTTTGTAATAGATAGGGCTATCTATTTAGGGCACTTTCAACATAGCACTTTCCAGTATTGTAAATTATACTCTCTTGGTTATGCGTTTTATCAATAAAGGCTGCGAAAGAAGAAAATATAAAGAGGCCCAATGTCTCAACAATAGTTAAGTCCTAATTTATATCCCATTCAAAGGATTAATTTTAACTACACCCTTTAGTTATTGGTTTTTTAGGTTCAAGGATGTAACTAATTCAGTGTTAAAAGAGAATCAGGACATCGGCCGGATTAAAAGATTTTCTATAATCATCATTGTAGTTTCACCATGAAGTTGGAGTTGGCGTATCCCCATCCAATACAAGTGTATTGGGGGTAAAAAACTTGCGTGAATGTATAAAGGAGCTTGTTCCCCGGATTTTGTCTGTTGCGTTTTTAATGATAGAGAGCCTGGACACTTGCACAAAGCCCCGCCAAGTACCGTTGGAACAAACTTGCGGTTTTGATGGTGGAAGCAAGGAATGCATATTGCAAAGCCCGTTCAATACTGTGCTAATAAAAATTTTGTTTGAGGTTAACCATTAAAAACAGAGTTTTTTTGTTTATATCTGAGGAATGAAATGGATTGGGGCTCAAATTTCAGGACGGACTATGAGAAAAATACGACCTTTCATAGGATATCGAAATCGCTACTACTTCCGGTAAATGGGTGGGGGTGTCCCAAAGGCGATCGGAACCCACGGGTAAAAAAAAGGCAGGAATATCCAATTTTCATGTTTTTGGCTCTATATGAGGGGAAGTGTTAATATACAAAGTGAAATGATAAGTTTTTCAGCAGTAAAATTGAAAAAAAAATATACATTTCTAACCTGTATCCAGATTTTCATAACTTCTTAGCGTATCGGGAATGTTGTTTTTCTTCTTATTTGATTAACAAGGGGCAGAAGAACTCTAAGCTATCCTGTGGTACCAAATTTATAGGAATGGATGTTCAGCATGGAAAACTAAAGGGGGTATTAAGCGCCCCACTTCAAGTGTGTTGGTTACAAAAATGACTCAGGGTTAAAGATATATTCTTAAGCTGTGCCCAGAAACTTATCTTTCAGACTTTTGTTCGTCTTTCTTTCTTTCGAAGAATGATGAAAAATACGGTCAAAGTTATAATTGAACACACACTATAAAAGCTCAAATCTATTTATTGTGCGCGAGATAGGTGCTTTGTGCTACGTCAAAAAATTACTCAATCTGATTAGGGAGATCATCAAAACCCCTGATTGTTTTCAACTGCGTGACAATATATCAATGACCCTGCATTCTAAGATGAAAAGGATATGGGGGTGTCTCCTTCAAATACAAGGCCGTTGTTGAATATCTTTAGCTCTATTGTTGTCTGAAGTCTATCTGTATCCATTAGTCACTGTATATGTGGGCCAAAAAAAAAATTAGGTGACATTTTGTTCACTTTTCAAGAAAACGTACCAATTTTATATGCGGGAACAGACGGTTATATGATTTGAATAGTGATTTATATTTATTTGAGTTCATTTTGTAATTTACCCTCCAACTCCCCCTCCTCGCACACAAAAAGTACTGCGGTCCTGCCATATAGAAATGTATGTTTTTAAACATCGGGGTTGCTACGCTTTGTTTTCTAAAGCAGCCGGATAAAAGATGAAGTCAAAATCACCCCATGGTTCATGTCAAACTAATCCAAAGGGTAACTCATCCGGCCAAAGTTTTTTACAAAATTGCGTAATCTAATCCAATAGACCAGCTGATATGAACTGCAGATGACAGGGTTTGTCATATTACATAAACTCAAAACAAAGGAATACTAGATATTATTTGTAGGATACGAAGAAGACGAAATACAGGTTTTCACCTTTTCAGTGCCCATTTAAAAGGGAATCACCGCTGCCAACGGCACTCTGTCTGTCGACACTAGTCAGACATATACATGATATGCCACGTGCCAAGTGGTTTAGCAGATATCCATTTATTGACTAGTAGTATTACTCAATTAGCGTTTCCCCAAAATGCATATATGCTCACACATGGTTTTCGTTGAGCGATTGTCAGTAGATACAGTTGTTATTAGAATCGCAAAGGAGGGGCTTGGGGAATGGTAGATGCTCTTGGTGTAGTGTAGTAAACTCTAAACTCTATCTTGAGTCATCTGAATATGCATGTGTTACAGAGGGCCAGACTGGTCTTATTTTCGGTGCATCTACAGACCCCCGCCACCCAAAGACCAACAAACTGCGTCTCAATGATTCCTTGCGACATTGAGAACCTCTCGAGAAGTGTCGGTATGCCCAATAAATGACTCATTTAGGCGATTTCAACATTCATGTGAAACAAACCTGAAAAACCTGATGCTTCGGTTCTTAGATCTTTGTGTTAATGGTTTCAAACATCTAAATTATCCTACCCATACAGTGGTACACATTGGGCTCTTAATTTCCGACTGAAGACAATTTGTAATAACCATGTTGCACATGAATACCGGTTATCAGGATCATTATCTAATTAAGTGTACATATGCTACTAAAAGCCTCAAGTTGTAAAAAGATAACTAAAGCGTTACTTTCAAAAGTTGTGATAATTTTAATAATTGATCTTAAGACTGAATGATGGTTTCCTGAAACAATATCTGATGTTTAATGTTCTTGTTAATCACTATATTTGATACATGTAAACTCAGTGCCTTGATGTTATTCTCCTTAGTGTCAAGATTGTTAATATTCGCAAACAACTACATGGTAGTGAGGAGATCAGGAAAGTAGGAGACTGCGTAGGCAACTTGAGAGCGCAGTGGAGAAAGTCTAAATTCCATCAAGATCATCTTCTGTTACCTTGAGCAACTACGCCTTGTCAATATGGGATCTTACAAGACAAGACTGATTCCTCAAGACCAAGGGAGCTGTGGCAAGCGATAAGGATTTATACACCACTGTTACAACCTTGCTTAACAGGAATAACAAAGTTCTTCCTGTTCATGCTGCAGCTAATGATCTCTGTACTAAAGTTGCTGATTTCTTTAAAAAACCAAGACTCACAAGATCCGGAAAGCCTTAGATGAAGTTGATGTTTCCTCTCTGAAAATTTTATAATTCTGATGAAGGTCAAACAACACATCAGTTCTCTTCCGTTAAATTGCTCCTTGGAAGTTGAAAAAAAAAAAAAAAAAAAAAAAAAAAAAAAAAAAAAAAAAAAAATCGTTAATGCGCAAACTTCCAACAAAAACTTGTCGCTTAGACCCCTGATACGTGGCTGCTCAGGGAGAGATGAGGTTGTTTCACCATTCATCACCCGAATTGTCAATGCCTCCCTGCAGTCTGGTGTCTTCCCTGCTGCCCTCAAGGAAGCCATAGTTACGCCTGTGTTAAAGAAGCTTCACTGGACTCCAATAACTTAAAAAAAACTACGACCAGGCTCAAAATATTCATTTCCCGCCAAGTTCTTGAAACCTTGTTTTAGCAGGATTGAAAAGATTATTTCATTATGCACAATCTGGATACCCATTCCAGTCTGCATACCGTAGTAAGCACAGCAACTGAAAACTGCCCCTTTTGAAGTTAAGGGGGACATTTTACATCAGTTGGACAGAAATCGTGTTCTTGTTAGGCTGGACTTAACAGCAGCGTTCGACACGATAGACCATGTCACGCTTATTCGCAGTTTCGGGACTCATTTGGTAATAACGGGTCCTCCGCCTTGAATGGTGCGACGCTATAATGTCATCTAGCGCACAGTCGTGTCAGAATCGAGGGGTCTTCTTCTAAGGACGTCTTCTTGTCTGTGGTGTCTCACAGGCCTCTATATGGGCCCACTTGTCTTCACAAAGTACTCATCCACTTGGTAACATCATCTCCAAATACAATCTTTTTGGCTTATCACTATATGCGATGGGACACTAATGATACACTTATATGATCCCAGGATCCCAAAAGACCATTTTGTTGCTATCCCAAACAGCGTACATGATTGTATTAAACGACATTAACTCATGGATGAAACTCAATAAATCAAACTACATGGACAAGACAGATTCTTAATCATGGGCTCATTAACATCTCTCACTTATGACTCTGTCCAATGCAAATTGACACCATCAGTGGTAAAGCCTGTTACTTCAGTTCGCAACCTTGGTATACATTTTGATCAAACATGCAAGGATAAAATCCAACTACTGAACTTTGTGTCGAAACTCCAATTATGAACCTATAACATTGCTCGCATCGCCGGATTTGGACTCTGATACAGGCCATCCATATAATTAGCACTCTTGTGACTTTCTCGCTGGATGATGGAATTCATTACTAAACTGGTAAAGAAACTCATCTTATCAACTGCAGCGTATACAAAACAAAGCTGTTCGCATTATACTTGGACTAAACGTCGTGCTCAATATTCCTTATTCGGACAGGCTACACTGGCTCCAGTCAAGGAAAGGATTAATTTCAAACTTCTTGGCTCATGGATCACTGTGTCAGCAAGAAGCACGGTTTATCGATGCAATTGATAGTCATCTCTATATCTACTCAATCTGGCTCTCGTACTCTGAGATCTTCCATGGACAGTACTAAGACTCCTATTCCCAAGAACACTCAGAAACAAATTGGTGATTGTGCTTTTCCAGTTGCTGGGCTTCATGTACCTGGAACACACTTCCTATATCCATCAGGGAGGCACCTACCATCAAACATTTCAAAATTGTTGAAGTCATTCCGTATCCTACTTATTAGTTTCTTTCTTGGTCATTCTCATTCACTTGTTTGTTTATCTTTTGTAATGGCACCGAGATCTTGTGGATAGGCGCCTTATAAATCCTCTTGTATGTATGTATGTATAGTAAGCGAGCCTGGTGATATTTTGCCTCAACATAGATTTCGATAAGCAGTTAGCATGTGGTGATCGGCAATTAAGTACGCCAAGGAATTTATTTTTCCTAACAGTAAACGACAATTATGTGCCAGTTTTATATGCGGGAACTGACGGTTATAGAATTTTAATGTTTATTTATTATTATTTATTTATTTATTTCATTTGTAAACAACAAGTACTGCGGTCCTGCCATATAGAAATGTATGTTTTTAAAATATCGGGTGCTACGCTTTGTTTTCTTAAAACAAAGCGTGAAGCGTAAATCAAAAATTAAGTCAAAACCACCCCTTGGATTCATTACCAAACTAATCCCAACGGGTAACTGAATCCGGCCAAGTTTATTACAAATTGAGTATCTAATTCAATAGACCAGCTGAAATGAGCTGCCGATGACAAGGTTTTAATATTACATAGACTCAACAAAGTTAATATATATTGATCCGAGGAAAGACGACGATAAGGTTTTCGAGCCAATTGATTTCACCTTTTTCAGTGCCCATTTAAAAGGCATCACCGCTGCCAACGGCACTCTGTCTGTCGACACTAGTCAGACCAGAGAAGATGAGAAAGATGAGATGGCTCGATTTTGAAATTCGATTACCCAGGATTACCCTCATTCACCAGCTCATTGTTATGTGTTAACTTCAAGGGAAGCTCGATTGCACCAACTTGGCCAGTCAGGAAAGTTTCAGAACAGGAAGTAATTGACACACTGCTATACTAAAACAGTTTATTTTTATTCCAGCTAAAATTTCTCTGCTGGTAATGAACTCGACGTTTGTTCTGATCGATAATATTTATTTATTCATTGGCGAAATAATTGAGGAAAACAGTGACTTTTTAACGAAGGAAAACCGCACAAATTAGCCCTTGATTTAATTTTTTGAGTCCAATAAGGGTGTCTGTTATTTTAAGCCAATTTAAACATATCCGGTTAGTTCCTGTGAAATACGATATGATGAATGATTAGATAATGCATTTTGAATACAACACACTCAGGCCAACCTGTTTGGTGTCAGACCGTGTCAAAAGAGCCAAAATGTTTTGAAAATTTGGGCTCAAAGTTGTCTGTAAGTGATGCAGAAGAGTACATTTCGCTGTGCTGGTCACGGCCAAATGTAATGATTTGTGTAAATGCCAGGTGACAACTGGGTAATTGGAGTAGTTCTGGGATTTAATGGACAGGTGTAAGTAATGTTCTATAGCAAGAAGCGCACGTCTTTGATCGAATCAATCGGATTTAAGGCAATTAAGATGAATAGGCGGATGAACAGTTTTATCTTTTGAATTAACAGTTGAACCATCTCCTTCTTTCATCTTATTGGTCAGACATATACATGATATGCCACGTGCCAAGTGGCAGATATTTACCATTTATTGATAAATAGTAGTACCCAATTAGCGGTTCCCCCAAAGCCACTATCATGTACACACATGGTTCTCGTTGAGCGACTGTCATGTCGATACAGTTGTTATTAGAATCGCAAGGAGGGGCTTGGGGAATGGTTAGATGCTCTTGGTGTAGTGTAGTAAGCGATCCTGGTGATATTTTGACTCGACATAAATTTCGATAAGCAGTTAGAAGGACAAGTATGAAAATCTGGGTAATGCATGGATAATAGATATTGTGTATGTTTCTTGTCTCGCAAACATGTAGTCTCGCCAAGCTTAAAGGAAGACCCAGGGATTTTGAAATATTTCTCTTGGTGTATTAAATGAATCTACTTATGATGGTAACCTAAATTCAAAACCTTGAGAGTCAACGCGCAGCTAAACATTCTACTTTCATTTCAGCATCAAAGCTAACTTGGAAGATCGACATGAAAAAAATGTTAATAAATGAGGTCAAGGTTACTCTATTTTTGTTCGCCGTTTTACCACTGTTATGGTCCGGGACATTCACAGGTTCAGAAAATCCATTTAAACCAAAGAAATGAGCCTTTGTGCACAATTCAATGATTGACATGTGATAATATACACAGATTATTTCATGATTTTGATCAGATTGGTTCATAATTTGTATGTCCAAAACAATATTAACTTAAGTTTAGATTATTCTAATTAGAGTGTTCAATAATGTCCAGAGTTAAAAGAAGCGTTGCAGTTCAACGATAACATATCCTCACAGCGAAGGCAAAGACATCATGCAATAATATTCCAAGGGTAACAAAAATCCTTGAGGAATCTTCTAAGTCTTGAAGGAAATTGGTTCCTGCAGTTAAAGACGACGGGATTTTCCCTCAACGACACTATATTCTGCAATACAGTCGGGGTATTCTACCACCATCAGTATGCCGCTAATGTCCGTCATTTAGGACCACAAACTGGAATCCCTTCTTGATTCCAAAAATTGAAGGCTTTTTTGCCTTTAAAAAGACGATCAGCAGACAGTTCAGCTATCAATTATAAAATCCTGGCACTATGTATTGCACATATTACCATTGTAGATTAAAACACTAGCTTTAACTATACTGTATAGCTCCTGATCCTACTTGTGCCTTCCTAATCTCTCCAATCTCTCCTTATATAGGGATTCATAATTAGATTCCCCTATTTTAATAATATAATACAGCATCATCATGCATAAACAAAACCTTGCACTAGCTGACCAATGGGGTCTCACAGTAATGACATAATCTGCATGCACCTTCTTAATACATAAATAACATCATAATAAATCCCCAAATTTTGCAATCTGTTTGATATCAATGCTAATAAGTTGACATCATTTCTAAGTTAGCCATCAGGGATCAACTCATGCATGATCACGTTTTGCAACTAGGGGCAGAATTTCCTTTCTCTTTTTGATATAACAAAGTACTTTTCCGTGAGAAAATCTTTTCTCAAATAAAATTGACAAATAAAATAATACTTTAATTCACAATATGGCGGCAAGATAACCACCAATCTGTAGAGAATCATCTTCTACCTAGACTCACGTTGTAGTCCTGTACATTGATGTTTCGTGAATGAGTCTACCGAAGTTACTCGGCATGTCTATAGATGACGCATATTTCAAATCAGCAATTACAACGAAAAGATGGTTATCGTGGGGAATATATTAAATAGTGTGTGCGATTTACTGTGCATGTTTTGCGTTAACTTTATAGCGAGATCGAAGCGAAGCTCTATAGACAAACGTGTTATGTACGAGGACAGCGATGAAAATCTACAGTCTGACAGGTTAAAAAAATAACGAACCTCATTGGATCCCCTTTTCGTTCTCCTACGGAGATAAAAATCGACGGAAACTTGACCGAAATACTGAAATTTCATTTGTAGTCCTATATTCACAAAGAATTGTTTTGAATTCTCCATTCTGTTGGATATTTGTTTTCTTCCGGGAAGGGAGGCTAAGAAATCCTAATTTTTAAGTTGTCATTGGTTTAACACGTAAAAGCGAGGATTACCCGGCAAACCAAACATTTTTTTGTCATCAAAGTAGAAAGAATAAATCCGGGGAATAAAATACGACTTAAACCAGGGGGGCCGGCCACGATTCTGCTGGAATTTGGGATTTGGGATTTACAAATGTAATTTATGGAATCTTGCATTGCATCTTTGGCAAATATGACAGTCTGAGCGCTCGCTTCTAAGGTTTACCTGCATCATTTAGTTACTTATAGAAAACCACAAAACCAAACTAGATCGTATGGTACCAAGGTAGTCTCTTATTTTGCCACCAACTGAACAAAACTGCTTAAACCTCGTACGAAGGGGGCGGGGTTGCCATTCACCATTCAGGGGTTTCAGCCTTGCTGAAACCCGGTTTTTTGTGCCAAATTATTTAATTGCTTAATTGTCAATTGACATTTTTGCGCGTCCCTTCTCATGCAAAAACAAAACATTCAAGGCGTGGTATAGATAAGGTACAGGGCGATCCCAAAATTAGGATGGGGGGAGGGTTGTAAACTAAAGTCCCAAAAGCCTAGAATACATTAGGAATGATGGTCATAACCTTCGCATTCAGCAAGAATGTCAATTTCCATAATAATAGGATAGGGGAAAATTTAATTTGACTCACCAAAATGTGTTAGGAGTATCCGATTTTCTCGCCATTTTTGGAGGGTTAAATAATGTATTGATTTGTTACAAAAATGGCTCGGGTAGACGAGGGTTAAATAATGTATCAGAAAGACTGAAGGTTCATTGTAAAGTACAACGAGATTTCAGTGTCTCTACTGTGGGTATTTAAATATTATGCCTATAACCAAGCACCTAAACTTTATCTTTTGCTGTGGTCACAAAAAAATTCCGGCAGCGATTGAATTGAAATGCGAAAATCCAGTGCAATGCTAATAAATTACGGTATTATTTCAGTAGATTATGGATATCTTGTATTTCAAAGTGGCTATTTTTATTCCCGGAATATATAAAGTTTGATTGATTGATTATATATATATATATATATATATATATATTATATATACTCAATATGCAGACATACACGTTTCGAACTTGTGTTCTCATCAGTGCAGCAAAGAGCTAAATGCAATCCACACAATGAAGTGAATCAATGACCCCCTAGCCACTGACCACTAAATCACGCCGCACATTGTTATGAATACCAGAGGCCTCAAACTCAATGCGTGATCGAGCTATGCAAAATGCTTATAGTTCTTACGTCTTGATAAAAAACATCAGCACATAAACCTGTACAGTTGTAGAAAACAAAAGATGTGCTCAACTCTAAAACATGCTGCAACCTACTAGGGCAACAGACTATGAAAGGAGCGTAATATATCATCAGCAGACAGTAACCGTTTCGAACTTTCGTGTTTCATCAGTCGAGACAGAGGCTAAATGCAAGCAACAAATAAAGTGAAATCCCATTGACCCGGTAAGCCACTGACCATTCCCTCACGCCGCACATTGTTCATGAATACCAGCGGGCTCAAACTCAATGAGTAAGCTATGCAAAATGCTGATAGTATTACGTCTTGATAAAAACATCAAGGCTACATAAACCAGTACAGTTGTAGAAAGCAAAAGTGTGCTCAACTAAACATTGCTGCAACCTACTAGGGCAACAGATGAAAAGTAGCGTAATTTATCCTCAATCATGCAGACAGTACCGTTTCGAAATTTGTGTTTCATAAGTGCAGTACCAGAGCTAAAATGCAATCCACAAATGAAGTAAATCAAGACCGTTAAAGCCACTGCCCATTCCATCACGCCGCACATTGTTTTTGAATACTAGAGTGCTCAAACTTAATGAGAGCTATGCAAAATGCTAATAGTTATTACGTCTGATAAAAACATCAAGGCTACATAAACATGTACAGTGCATAGAAAGCAAAAGATGTGCTCCAACTAAACATGCTGACCAACCTACATAGGGCAACAGCATGAAAGGCGCGTAATATACTCAATCTGAAGAAAGTACCGTTTCGAACTTGTGTCCTCATCAGTGCCAGCACAGAGATAATGCAATCCACAAATGAAGTGAATTAATGACCCGTTAAGCCCACTGACCATTCAATCACGCCGCACATTGTTATGAATACCAGAAGGCTCAAAATAAGAGATGAGGTATGCCAAAATGATAATAGTATTACGGTCTTTGATCTTAAAAACATCCAAGGCTACATAAACCATGGTACAGTTGTAGAAAGCAAAAGAGTGCTCAACTAAACATGCGGCAACCTACTCGGGCAACAGCATGAAAGGAGAGTAATATACTCAATCTGCACACAGTATCGTTTCGAACCTTGTGTTCTCATCAGTGCAGCACAGAGCTAGAGTATCTATATATATATTTATTATATATATTATACATATATATAAATTTTGCAAGCAAATGCCACTAAAAGTGCCGAAATTCAAAATTGCAGTCTTAAGTATATATTAAATGTAAACACGGTGATGATTGCATATATAGAAAAGAAGTGTTCCAGACTTTAAAACTTAAGTGCAAAGCCAAAAAAAAAAAAACTTCCGTGGGGGGGGGGGGGGGGGGTCCTAGGGACACAACCTAGATAACCACTTGTCATGGGAGTTTGATCATGACACTAACCACAAAGTAAATGGGGGTCACCGTCGTAACGAACCACAATACCCCCATTAAAAATGAAAATCCGAACTTTGCCTATGACCTAGGGCCAATTGAAATTTTCACTCTCAGAAAGAGTGGTTCGCACATCTCCATCCTCAGCAACTCCGTATAAGTTTTTGAACCAAAATAATTCATATATCTACTCTAGATAAACAATTAAAATAATCATTGCCAAAATATAGCCAAATTATACCATCTTGTATTTCTCTCAGAAAGAAACTTTAAAATCACCTTGATTTTCCCATAGACTGACACAGTTAAGAGCACAGTCATGAAAAATTAAAATTGATGGCTATCAGCATATAAAAGGTTATTTGATTTAAGTATTATTAATTATTAATTAATTGCTCCTAAGGTATATATCCTAAGCAAATATATAAATCCCCAGATTAATTACTTTAATTTTTTAATTAGTAAAATATCTTAATTTTTCACTCCGTTTAGGCCCAAGAGGGGGGGGGGGGTTCCTGGGGACCCAACACTACTGATTCTATGAAAGCCGTGGGCGGGCCGGATTTAATTTTGTAGTATCAGGAGAAGCGTATTCATAAATCAGACAATTAGCAAAAAAACTCCTGAAAATTTGATTGCGTAACCGAGAACTCGCAAGAAAATCAAATGTGGGTACTCTATGACCCCCCCTGGGCACTTAAGGGTTTAGCAGTGTTGCTCAAAATTGCCATTTCGGCCTACCCTGTATCACATTGTAAAAACGGAAAGATGTATGAAGCGGGTAATTTACATTGAAAATAGCCCTATACATAAATTTAGGGATAGCATAGCCCTTTAAATTTGTTTAATTATATGGAAAAATCATATTTTTTTTTACATTTGAGTGTTGGGGTGGGGGAAATACTACAAATGGGATACGAATGTGAAAAAAGGCTGGCATACCAATTCATGTGTTTAGATTTGTTTTGGTAAAACAAAAGTTTCGAAATAATTTTGCTGGCGGCAGGAGCCCGCTGGGTAAAAACACTCAAACAATACAAGATGGATAGTACAATTAAACGGACGATCTTTTTGAAGAAACATTTATGGATTTTACCAAATTAAGTTCTGTGTGTTAGAAACTATGTTCAATCAGCTTGCAAAACAAACTAATTTGAATCGATCAAGATTCAAATGCTACGAGGATATGTGCAGGTATCCATTTCAGCTCGAAAACAAATCTGTTCACCGCTGTGCACTCGTGTTCATTTCATACAGAGTAGAGGAGTCAAAATGATTAACAAGTTGCTTTCTGTTGGCACGACATTGAAATGCAAGCGGACATGGTTGAATGATTAATGTACAATTACTTAAATCATCGAGATATTACACTATCACATCGATGTTCTGTTTTATACTCCCATCAGAGTTATAAGCCAGTTAAGCTGTTTCTCCGTGAAAGAAAGTGAAGTGCATAACAAACTTGGAAATAATAATAGGTAATGATATCAATTAATACCGCCCGGAACACACTTTTGCGATTTAACGTGTGCAGAACTGGGGATAACTAATTTCTTCACTAACATTTAAAAAAAATATTATATTAACAATTTAAAATCGTTTTTAATAAAAAAAATAGCTTACTGTATTCGTTTTTTAGAAAAAATAATAAAATGTCAACTCAAATTTACTGTCAGAGTAGGGACCAATGGTGTACGCGTAAACTCAAGCGAAAACAAAGAGCTATATAATATTCAACAATCAACTGTTAGATGTCTCGTACGACCGTCAAAGGTGGTGAAAAAAATACCCGTTAAAGGGTCCCAGGAAATGCGATAATAAACACTCCAAATCTTTGTGGGACTTCCATGTAATAAAGGACCAGGACAAAAGATACACTACCAGTGACATTCTTTGTGAAACTATTCTTATCAGTCAATATCATGAATAGATTCCACACCAGTCACCTGAATTTTCTATTACTCTCTGATAAATCAATGATAACACAATTATGTCATCACCAACCCCAAATATTGGAATGTGTTCTGGTCCCTCCTTGTAGACTTGAAACCAAATCACATCAATTCGATTTGCATGTCTGGACTTTTAAACACAAACATCTGTGGCCACAAGTGATATAGAGATAGTGTTATACAAACACTGTTTTATAACTTAATTCAGATTGTGTTCAATAATTTGGAATCCGTCAGCCCCAAAGCCCCCAATTAACAGCAACCTTAGTAATGATACACCCAATGTTACACATTTAATGTCGACACAAGAGTCCATTCAGATGTGAAAACTTATGTCACAATTAAAAAGCAGCGTTGCAGTTAAGCGATGATATGTCCTCACAGTGAACGCTTCCAAATGGACAGTTGCAAAATATAGATCCACAGGTAATATTCCAGGGTAATCTTCGCAGTCCTGAAGAATAAATTTTGTCCAGCAGTTCAAGATGAGGAAGGTTCAATAGTTCTCGCCGACACTTAATATTCACAGTAATCAGCCAAGCCAAGATATAATCGCCACGATTTGTATCTGTGCCACAATTGGAATCTATTTGTGCTTTCCAGCACTTTTGGCTTCAAGACGGACAGTTGAGAATATTAAAGCTTTTTTTTCTCACGTGGTAAACTAAAAATAATAAATACTGGAACTATTTACGTACAGGTCTGCCATATTTATGGCCAGATCAAAACTAGCTATAAATATAATGTAATTGGTTATGGCTGGCTAAGAGTCTCTCCAGCAGTGAGAAGTATTTAATATATCTCAGCTAGATTCCTCTATCTATAATAATAATCATTACAGGCATCATCATGCATAAAAACATATTCTGGTACCGGCAAATGCATTTTCACATAAATTACATATCTCATTGAATCATCTTACACAAATGAATCATAGGATATTGCAGATTGTTGCAATCTGTTTTGATCTAAAGCATAAACAAGTTGACTCATATTCTAAATTTGAGCATTCCAGGGAATCAGCTATCTCTGCACAATCTAACATTGATGTAAAAATAAACAGGTGCATTGATCAGTTTGCACAAACACACTAGGGAATTCAACTTTCTCTTTTTTATAGTACCTTGACCGTGAATAAGTTTCTCAAGTAAAATTGAGAAATAACATAATACTTTTAATCACAAAATGGAGACATAATGTAACACAACCCTAAAAGCAGCTTCAGATTGTTTGTCATCAGGCCATTGTATACTACCCACACAGATTTTCAGTTTTATCACCTCCACGTATTGACTCTAGTATATGATTCATAAGGTAAAGGGCAGTACCTTACCTCGCTCATGTTTACTAAATGTAGGTCGCTGAATACTATTGCATTCTTATAACAAACAAGGTAAATGAATAGAAATAAGGTCTTTAACATTAATAACTTGCGGACTAGGTATGACACAAATTAGCGTCAGCACTTGCGAGGGATTTTCTTTCAGGAAGTTTGCCCCTTTACATTTTTTTCGAAAAAACAATATTAATCATAGGGTCAGAATTAATGAACACACAGTAGAATCTCAAGATTTCTTTATTGCAAATCAGCGAGGAAAACATTCGAAATTTGTTCAACTGGCCCTGCCAACAATATATCGGACAAGATGTAAAAAAGATGTGAAGTGTCTGTTTCCGGGCGGATTATTTGAAATCATTAACTCCATTGTTCATTTGAGCATGTTGCGGTTAGGTATATCTAGTGGTCACTGAGATTTTAGAAATAAATGAGTTGACAATTAATTTTTTGTTTTTTCTAAATAATATGCACTCTTTTCATGTGGTATCCCCACTTTTCCCCGTTTAAATATAGTGTTTAATTTTAGTGAAGGAAATATCCAGGTCGCGCACGGATATCTAATTTTAAAGCCCAACATTTATCTGTACCATAGCCTCAAGAGAGTTGATGGTCGGAGATATATCTGATAATTACGCTTTAAGGGACATTGAGAGATTTCGTGGCAGGGGCGCCTGGAAATTGCATGTTGTTGTATGAAATGTAGGGATATCCGGACAAAAAAGTCATAAAAGAAGATTTTCATCATAGGTTTATTCTGTTGGTGCTAGTAGAATTGGGACAAACAGAAATAAAGTCAATAGGAATGCCAGTACCACTGGATCTCTGAAACTTTGAAGGTGTTGTTCCGATTTATGACATTGTGTCTCACTGGAGGAGGCCTGGCAATGCACATACCGCCCATCAAATACAGTGGGAAACAAACTGGCGGGTTTGATGGTATAGAAAGAAGCAATTAATGCATTTGCAAAGCCCTATTCAATACTGTGCTACATATTGATGGTTAACCATAAAACGGGAGGTTTTGTTTGGGAATGAAATGGATTACAGGGATCAAATTTTGCACGACATGAGAAAAATACGGCCGTTTCATATGATATGAAAATCGATACTACTTCCGGGTAAATCAAGGATGTCCCAAAGGGACGATGGAAAACACGCACCTTTAAACTATTGAAACTCTGGTCATGTGTTACAGTTAGTGTCTTGAGATTTCCACTCCTGTTGGATACATCTCGATACAGAGCGTGGACAGTTACGATTAATCTGAAAAATCAGGGGAAAATGTCATAGGTCGACCGCCGCTTCAGTTCATCTCTATCCCTGTATGAAAACGGGGGGTAGAGTTCTTCAAATTCAGAGGAAAATCCTGCTCTGGTAATATTCTGCTTTTGTAGCTAAAGAGAGATGTCATGTATCATGATATGTATCATATTGCGTAAAACATAGCTACTGTCCTAATAATGCACGTATGTGTGTATGCATGGTGTACATTACAGGTATTACAGGTTAGGTCGTTGTTCAACATAGCTACCAGGCTATCGTTCATAATATTATTACATTAAGGAGAAAGTCTACCTTACTCGCCCCCACCCGGGAACCACTTTCACGAATGAATTTTGCACGAACTTTATGCCACATGCAAGGGGGTTTCCATTTAAAAAAAGACAATAACAAATAAGCAATAAAATTTGGGGAATCCCAAAAAGAAAAGAATCCTAAAAATTAGGGCCAAAACATTTTTTTTCAAATTAGGAACAAGGTCGGTGAACACAATTAACAGAGCCACAAAAGTAGTGGAATTAAAAACAGTTTCTAATATGTGTTTAAAGGTCCTATCTAGTCTATTGAACACCAAATGTATAATTTTCATATTTTATTATTTTGGTAAAGTGGCATTGTCTGCCATACATTATATGAAGAGTTCCGTTGCAAAATATCGCGAACTCTAATAGCTGCCCTGTGTTAGAATCATTTACAGAAGAATTACTACTAGTGTCAATTATATAACGATACTAAATCACTTGAAGAGTATTGGCATGATTTGGGCACCTTTTGGATAAAATCAGTAACGTGCTGTAGCCCGAACAAATATATAAAATATAATAATTATTATAGCCGGTAATAATTCACATTAATAATTCATCATTAATGCTCACCATCTGGAGATGATGAATACTTTATACTAGATGCGTCGATACACAAATTGTATCTAAACATCAGATGAACAAACTGTTATCTCTCAACATTAGAAAACTGTAATACTGAATTAAAAAAATGGTTGATTTCAAACCAAACTGAAATCGATGACAGTAAAAATAACTTTTTTCACATACCTCTCGTTTTCTGAAAACCAATCCCCTTCCATCTTGTAAATATTGGTAACTCATCCAGTGGACTGTACCCTGATGCTCGGTATCTTGGAATTTTAATTGGCATAATAAGTTACAATTCAAATAGTCTTCACCACACATTTTGCCCAATGCTGCTACTAAGCACGCCATATGGAAAATCAGGAAATTTCTCGACATAGCTCAAACAGAAAACGTCTTGTTCAAGATAATCTTACACACACCTTGATAGTTGCAAATCCTTCTTAATTCTCAGGATTGAAAACCTCAACGCATCCAGAACACAGCTGGCTTCGTCTTCTAATCATTGGAAAAACGAAAGTTGATCACATAGGCATTTTGAAAGAAGCTCCATGGCTACCGGTTGGGAAACACATCATCTACAGATTCGGGTTATAACTTTGCAAAGCCCTCAATGGTCAATCACCTGCATATATATCTGAACTCCTACAAACATTTACAATCTCCCCGTTCATGTCAGTTCACGCTGCAATTACAAAATGTTTCTCCAAGATTTTCAATAGTTTATTACGGAACATCGTACCTTTCCTTTTTGCAGCTCCGACTTTGTAGAAAAACATTTTACACATCTGCCATGTTATCTCTCTGGGTTGTTTTAAAAATCATCTACGTGCAAACAGCAATTTTCCGATTTTTGCAAGTATTGTCAATTGTGTGGTGTAGTTTAGATTGATTTTTAAATCATAATGGTACTACAGTTTTGTAAAGGATGAGACATGCACTTAAAAGCATCTCATTCTTATTATTATATTAAGTTTAACCCTTTTGCATTTTGCATTTAACTTTAGGGAGAATATTGTATAAAATCGTTAATAAAAATACCATTAAATCATCAAATCAAGTAGATCCATTTCTATGTTCTACCTTTTAAACACACACAACAGGCTAGCGGGAGATAGCACTTTTTGGGAGTAAAATCTTCATATTGACCGTTGTTTGAAAACATGTGCAGTCAGTGGCCATATTTTGACAACTCAAAATAAGTTATAAATACAGTTTTACAGTACGGAAATTTGTGTACAGATTGTCTGCTAAAAATGACACCAACTATAGCTGCCAATAATTTTCATTTTAAAATCTGCCAAACAAGTCCTGTAGGTCATGAGTAGTAGGCAAACAGAGGTGTGTGAGCACGGACCGTGGCATCATTTTCTCTTGACGGATAAGGAACTGCCATGGGGATTTCATCTGTCCACGAGAGAGACAGGTGATGATCATTTGGGTACACTAGCCGCGAAGGGATAAAATGGCTAATATACTAAGTCAAGACTTTAAACGAGTAAATAAAGAAAAAATAAATAAATACATAAATAAATAAATAAATAAAGAAATAAATACATAAAGAAATAATAAAGAAAAAATCCACAAATGTTGAGAGACAGCCAGCGGTCATTTTTGTCAATAACAACATGTCATTTTAAGAGGAGTGTCCCTGATGAATCTTAAATGAGTGAAAAGGTTATCGGTTAAGTTCCCAAGGCTTAGAATGTTATGATTTAGTGAAAATCCATCGAAGCATTTTGCTTTACCAGAGGCTTCAGAATTTAGAAATGGGAACAAGCTTGAAATAAGAAAAGACAAATCCACCGACAGTAACAATTTACGTTTTGACCGTTGTGATTACCCATTACATAAAAGCCGTGGTAATGGTTTTAGAATTCAAATAATAAGCAGTTAATAATCAGTTTTTATATAGCGCTTTATCAACGTAACAGCATCTAAGCGATGTTGCTATTAATAATACGCCGCCTTCAAGACATCGTCACAATCATTCGCTTCTCTAGGTGGCTGCTGGCAAAGCGCAAATCCCTATCAAGCACTAATTGGAATATGAGTCATAACATGATAGCTCCCCAATTTTTTTCTGGTCAGGAACAAAGGTGTCAGATGAGTCAGTTACGGAAAAACTCCCTGCATAAACATGCCGAGATGTGAATCTTACAAGACGATAAACAAGGTTTAAAGAGACCATGAGGATATTTCAGAGAGAAGCGCGCTCAGTTTTTGTCGACGAACCCAGGGTTTTGCATATTTGGAAGCCATACAATTATGAGATCAAACTGAAGTGAATAAGCCGAATACGCCGTCGTTTTATGTAATAAGATGATGATTAATAATTTCTGCGTGCACGACAGAGAAATCAAAGCATGGTTGCCTATAGGGACGACTAGGATAGCAAAAAAATGCAAATGGTGTGATGCGCCCGCAGGCGGGAGTGCCCATCTCTCTGTTCATTGGCGTTGGGACAGACTCCCTCATTAATGTTGCTGTGGGGGGTTCGCCACTCTAACCGCACAGCGAGTCTGTTTTTTGCATTATTCCCAGGGCCATATGCTGGTACCCATTTATACTCCTGGGTGGAGAGAGGCAAGCGATGGGGGGGTAAGGTAGGTAAAGTGCCTTGCCCAAGCGTGCAACCAAAACAATGGCGACAGCGGGGCTCGAACCCACAAACCTTATGCGTATGAGGCGAAAAACTAGGATACGCAAGGCCAGTTGCAAACAAGCGGTTGCGGTTTTCTTTCATTCTTGTTGTACAAGAAACCTTCGAAACATGCTCGGTAGGTGGTCTACCAATCGATCAGTGCAATTGGGGAGAAATTTGTATCCAAAAAAAAAAATCCTCCTGTTCACTTAAGTACTGGTAACCCAAGATTACAGCACTGATGCAATCATGTCACAGCTACAAATTTAGGAAATACACCAATCAATCTTATTACAATTTTGTTTGACTTGTGCTGAATTAGGCATTTGCATTTGAAAATGTATAGACCAATTAGTTATAGATCAGTTATTCCTTTGGTAGTTGAGTGTAGTTAAGATAAATGGTAAATCTACTATCAGTATAACTCGCTGTTATGTCCAATTTTGAAGTAAGTTAAGTAAGAGAGCATTTAGGGTCACTGTCTGCGTATTAATCAAGCGTATTTTGTAACCGAAATTCAAATACAGGGGGTCCAAAAAAAATGCAATCCTCGCAGAGTTGGTTGCTATAATTTAAAATACTGAGAATTATTCAAATTATAGCAGATTCGGAATGCCAAACTGTTTTGTCTCCTGTCCAATTTTTGTATGAGACGGTTCACTAAATTTGAAAACAAAGGCTATTATGTAACCGCTTGTCAATTACCCCAGATCTGACGTCCATTTGGCAAACAATGACAAATCAATTTTTACTTTTCATATTAAAAAACAAAACCCGTATATTTATTACCTTGTTGAAACAAGGCACAAAATTTATTGCTGCTTCTAAAAGAAAATCAGATTTCAAGTTATATGGGTTTTATAGCACGATTCTTCTTTTTATTATTGCAGAATTTTTAGACATTCAAAACTAACTTTGGAATCCTGTTATATCCCATCGTTGAGAGCCGACTCCACAGCCTAGATACACATTGCATCTGACGAACAAAGGGGTATTCCAAGCAAGGTCATACCAGAATGAATGTTGGAGAAAGAAAAAATCTGTAAGCCTATAAAGACCCAATTAATGAAGAGAATTCCTCACATCCCCAAACACCGCCACCATAATCTAGATTAATCCCCTATATATAAGGGATCAGAGAAACAGGCGAGCATTGACTTAAAATAAAGACCGAAAAATACACGGGTTCGAACAGGTTGTGAATTGACTGAAAGCAGTATGTTGCGTACAAGAGTGTAACTGAATCGAGGGCCCTATTCTTTACCGTTGCAGCCGGGATATGAGCCGGCGGACATAATTACTTCTACAACGGTTCCTCTCCTATCAGGTGAGATTGTGAGATTAACCAATGAAAACCAATGATGACCAATGAAAACGAGCTTTGATGTGCGATTCCGTCTTTATTGGAGAGGTGGGCCTTATGCACGGTTCTAGCAGAACCTACGGGAGAACCATGACATAGCGAAACTCAATGCAAGCCACGCGGAGGATCAACGAGTAACGTTTAGAATAAACAAGTAACAAATTGTACCGACGACACATTTAGCAGACTATTAGTGGCGACTTTAGAATTGAGAAATTTTATCAACCTTTAAACAAGCTTTTTCGTCAGGGACACTGTACGGGGGGTCCATAGAGGCCCCAATATTGTGTTTTGTGCGCCATTTTTTAAACGGTTAAATTAATTTTAGCCCAAAATTTCAAAAAAACAACGGCCTCCTCCTAAATATCTAGTTGAGCATATTTTGGTTGAAAAAATTAAAAATCGGCCAGGGCGTTATTAGTGCTAATAGGATAAATAAG